>JALIZH010021707.1:0-37751 GCA_030522465.1 Rhipicephalus appendiculatus | reverse complement strand
TGTCAAAGTGCTGACAGCTTGCTTGAAGAAAATATGAAAGTTCCGCGGAATTTAGAAGATGAAGAAAGATTATAAAAGGAAAAAAAAATTACACCATCTCCCGCTAAAGGGAACCATGCGTAGATGTGAAGCAGCGGGCGCTAACGCTTACACTGGCGGCGGCGTTGACGCTGGCGCTCATCGCAGCGTTGCGTAGGAGAGAAAACTGGGGAGGCGCAAAGCACGCAGTGATGGACCGGCGTTTCCTACTGGAACATCCGAATCGCTGCTAATGGGCAATGAGAGACAGAAGACTCGGACTGGACACAGAGACCCGCACTCCGCTTTTAGTTAACGCGCACGCTGCGAATTTTTATTGCTCAACAACGCACAGGAGAAATCTCCCACCGGCACCACCTTGGAGGTCAAGATCCATTGCCATATATACGGGGTGGCCAGTAAACGGTTGTGCAGCTCGAGCAGTCGGTTTTTTCAACCAAGAAACTCGCTAGCAGACGCTGCCTGCGTCGGCGTCGCGAGGCGAGAGAGGGGAGAGTGTAGGAGAGGAGAGAGAGGGGATGACACGCATGCGCAGTGGGAGTGTGAACGCCGTGGGCAGGGATGCGTAGAGGAGAGAGGGGGGGGAGCGTAGGAGAGGAGAGAGAGGGGGGGGACGCGCATGCGCAGTGGGAGTGTAGACGCCGCGGGCAGGGATGCCTAGAGGAGAGAGGGGGGGAGAGGAGCTTTTTTATTTTTATTTTTTTGAAGGGTTTGCGCATGCGCAGTAAGGGTGGGCACGCGGCACACCACCATCACCGGATTAAGCTTCGCCATAAGATGCTTCACATCTAAAACATTGCCGTCCACCTGCATCCCGCGGAAATCTACCAAAATATCCATTCGGCTTTTTCAGATAAAAACGGGGTTTCTTAACTAGGAGTTATATGATCTTACCGTGAAGTTTTGTGCTACCAAGAAGCTTACGGCAATTCTTTTGCCTTTCATTATTAATATTCCTTGAGTATTTCTAGGTATATTAGTAATGTTTCTTAGCATAGAAGGTTATTTATCACAAATAAATAAAGGCTGTGGAATCACTTTTCCGCTTAGTGAGATTTGTTACCACGGTTTACTTATACCGCTATATTGCAATACTTGAAAACTGGATAGATTGACATAACATTAACTACCTGCCCATCATAAATGACACCGTGCAAACTATTCTTATAAATGCCTTTGCCGTCACAAGCGAGAAGCTGAGATAAGTCAATTCTGTTACTTCTACTCGTGACTTCTTAATTACGCACGCCTCTAAGGTCGAGTGCAAGTGGCAATGGTGCGACAGGTGCCATTTACCATTCCTTTTCTGCTCAGCTACCACGAAGGTATTTCGAAACCCTTTTCAGGTATAAGACGTCATTGACATCTAGAGCGCGACGACGGTCAAATCGAAGAAAACACAAAAAGAAGGCGTAATTTCTACAAGGCATATTTTTCTCCCGAGACCGTGTTGCGCGGTAAACAACCGACAGCCTGTTGAAGAAGTGTTTAGTTGAAGCCTTCGGCGCTTGCCCAAGGCTCACACTAATACGAAGGAAATCCAATTACGTCGGCATCCCCACAGTGGCAGAAAAGCTTGGTGTTGCGACATCAAGCGAAACAGCCGGCTGCCAGGAATACCCCGAAAAAGCGCTTGTTTAACTTCTGAGCGGATCGATGATAACCCATTTGCCCGAAGAAGTAATGGTCTTAAGTTCACAATGACGGCGTGGCTGCTGCAGTACGAAATGCTAGAGCAGTGAAACAACCTGAGTGGCGAAGACGTTTAATCCTGGAGGAAGAACTGTGGAAGCATCGCGAGTTGGTGCTTTGGGATGAGCCCCTTAATTTAAAGATTCCGCGTTGAAGCATTCTGGCATGACAATATTTGAAATTTGGGACAGATTGAAGTGCAGGTCGGTTGTCAGTTCGCGTTATATTGCGTTTTACACAACTTCATAGTTCATGCAGTTTATTTCTCTTAGAAAACAATGTCTTTTTGCCCATGCTACATCATTTAAAGGTAGCTTTGTTTCCATCTCTATTTGTATGTTTGCATTTGGTACATGAGCTTTGTTTCCATCTCTATTTGTATGTTTGCATTTGGTACATGAGCATACAAATTGACGTTTTATTGTTTTTTAAGTACAGCAGGGAGTAGCTAGAATGTGCATTAAGTTGAACAAAACAAAGTTTTGCTACGGACAACAAAATAATTTTCTTTTAAAACTATCTGGCTCTTGGCCAATGCCTTTAGCGTGGTTGTGTGTCATGGATACCAGGTTCTACTCAATTCTAGTGTGAACTAAAGTAACCAGAGACTTCTAAACATGCCGGCCACCAACGACGTGACTCATCAACCGATTAACGACAAGTTACTTGGGTATTGGAATCAAAAGGTAAGCAAGAAATGTTCATAAAAGAGTTGTCTCTGATCATAGTAATTATTGAAAGTGTAGTAGTTTTTTTTCGTCTGTCTTCAGCACATCGGCACACATCCTAATGCACATAAACAGGAAAGCACGAAGAAATAAATATAAGTATAACCACGGTGTGCCCTTCAGGTCTGTTGTAAGTGAGAGCGATACTTGGTAGCATGTTCTGAGCAAGTATTTACAGAAACACTTAAGTGTGCTGCAGGTTGAAGACCCCTTCGAAACTAAGAACTCTTACGAAGTGGTGAAGTTTCTTAAAGCAAATGTGTCGCCAGGATTCCTCTTTTCTATCTATGTCGATGATTTATTTTACTCTGTGCCGCATGAGGATCCTTTTATTGCTGTTAAGGGACGCCATAGAGGAATGTGGTGTGGCTGATTTTCAAAATTCTTGTGGTTTATCGGTTGCCCAACTTTCTGCGCGTTCTTGAATTTTACCTCGCTTCGACATTAATTTCATTTGAGGGCAAATTTGACCGTCAGAAGAAAGCGATCGGCATTGGATCCTGCGCAGCTCCAGTCCTTTGTAATCTGCCCTTAACTTTTTGTAGACTGCGCTCTTCGACGATGCTTCAATGGGATGCGTGTGCGAAAAACTTTTGCTATGAATATTGCAGCTTAAGTTTTCTGCTTTCTTTTTGCTATAAGGCTGATCAAACTAGGAAGCGCGGAATTATAGATCTTGTCCCCGTAGAAGGGACTTTTCTTTCACCGTCGAGCAGTTCTTAGCATCCGAGTCACGAAACGAAGAAACGAGAGAAGCGGTGGCCGAGGAAGCTGCGGCGAAAAACCCACTGCTTTCTCTGCTATCTCCAAGGCACTTCGGATGAGAAAGTAAATAGAGACGGAAAGGAAGACGCCAGCTACAAATCCCGGCTTCCCGCGGATCGCGTTTCCACCGGCTTTGCCTCTGAGCAACGACCGCAATAAGCGTATCTTCCGAGAGGTAGCTCGAAAAGGCTCAGGAATGGCAGCCTCCCTCGAGAAATCGCCCCTGCACTTTCTGGTTATTCAATATTCTTTCCCCCGAGGCAAGTACGAAAACACTGTTTTTGAGATAAAGTAATTACTTATCTATGTAAGTATATCTATGTTTCCAAAATTAAGTCTGAAGCTGGTGGAATGAGAGGTGGCTACCGAAAACCTAAATGGGACACCCTGAAACAATCAAAGGCATCACCAATCTGTGATACCCCCATCTAGCATGTACCATTATGTTCTATACCTTTAGGCACACGAAGGTTTAATGGTCAGCTGCCTTCACCCTAAATATTGGCATACTACGCGGCGCTTGAGATATTCGGGATGCTCTGTATTTACTGGTATTGTTTTGAACGGTGGCGCTCCCAGAATGTCGTATTCTAGCGCATTGTACCACTCCCACACTGTTGTATTGAGTACACAGAGACACACATGCAAGTGGACAGAAAGCTTTTGTAAGCGAACAAAAAACATCTCCCTCGTTCTTTTTTGGTAATACAAATTTGAACGAAACGAGGTCGATTACATGAAAGGATGGCGGGATATCTCCCACTATTCATCCCATTTTTCTCGTTGGAATGTTTGGTCAGTGTTAAAGAAATGGTGCTTTTTTTCACTCAGGTACCATTGATGCCTGTAGTGACCCACGCTTACGACGGTGGATGCTTCGATCGTTCTTAGTTTCCAGGTCGCGGAACATCGCCAACAGATGTTGATGGTGGACCTCCTATTTAGGAATAAATTGAGCGAGCCTAACACGGTTATCCGCTCGGTTAACCGTAACGATGGCCTGCTGGGATAGGGGCTAGCATACCAGCTTCCATTTTGCTTCCTGACCTCGCAGAGAAGGAAAGTCTGAACGAAAAATCGATCAGCGCCCGTGTGCACTTTCAAAGGAAGAGTACTAGCGTTGTATCGGTACTGCTAGCTGCCAGCCAATTTCAGCAGTGCCATTTGCACATTCTACTGAACTTGTCGACAGGCTACCCTGCCTCCGGACAAAGCGTTGAATTACAAAAAAAAAAGGACCTGCGGATCAAAACCCACCACAAAGCGTGTGGTGTCGTGTGCTTATGCATGACACGACCTTCATCAGTGCTGTGTGAAGCAAATACGCTGACTGCGCACATAGAGCTCCAACAAGGGCAATAGTCTGTAGTTATCACTGAAAGTACCCACGAACATAATGTAACGAAACAGAGTGGTTTCATTTTGTTCCTTAGACTGAAGCTTTTGCGAGGACAGTCAGTCGGTCAATCAGTCAAGAACTTTAATGAAAGGTGCTGAGGAGTTTAAGCCGCGAAAGAACTTAATTAAGCGAAGTTAGAGCTTTACACAGTAGACCTGAAGTGCCAGGCCTGTGCCGAGAGCTTTAGACTTTCGTGTTTTCAAAAAAAAAAAAATAAGAACGATTTAGAGTACCACCTGCTCTGCTATATAACAATATTTTACCGGTAAGCGTGTAATTGCCCGCCTAACCTCGGACACACAAATCAGAACAAAACAAGTGGATAATAATTTGGTACAGTGCGGTACAGTGGCGGTGGTAGTGAAGGACGAAAATTAATTGGAGGTGAAAATTGTTCGAAAAAGAGGGGAAATGGTATTTGAAAGTAATTGGGAGCGCACACATAAAATCGTTCACACTGCAATAAAGGTGGTCCCAGAGCCCAGCAGCTTTAAAACCAGCAGCACAACCCCGGTTTGTTTCATTAAGGATCATAGTCTAGCTCATGATTCGGGCACATACTTTCTCTCGTCAACACTCTGTCCTTCGTTCGGCCATAATTACGCCGCAATCAACAGCGTTACGGTTGCAACAAAGATTGTTGGCGGGCCAGTTGGTACATACTGAGCGAGAAACAGCGCTCCTAGACGGGACGAAAAGTTACACGAAGGACACAGACACAACGCTTTGTCTGTGTCCTTCGTGTAACTTTTCGTCCCGTCTAGGAGCGCTGCTTCTCGCTCAGCGTTACGGTAACTTGACATGTGAGTCTTGAAACCGTTTCTTAATCGCAAAGCAGTTTCGGAGCCTTTCTTCACAGTGCGAATCTAACTGAACTGTTGCTACTCTGCCTAAAATAGTATGCTCGATGATTTCATTAATCCGAAATTGCTTGAGAAACACCTTGCTGAAGAAAAGCTTTTTCAAGTGCTAGCCTAAGGTGCCTGATTGTCAAACAATGGCGCAGAGTATTTTCATTCCCGCGTATCACTAAAGAGTGTTTCCAAGCACCGTCGACAAGCAGTTTTAATTCACAAATACTTTATAATTTTTTGTGCATACAGAACCCTGTTTATGAAAGGAATCAAAGTTAGCAGTCAAAATAAAATTTCAGCCACAACTTAAACCACTTTTAACGTTCGAGAATAACTCGCTATCAGCCTGAGCAAAATACTGGAGAGCTAGAGGCTTGTCAGGATGTATATTGACCTAAAGTTCATGGTGTGTGACAATATCATGTTCTAGCTTCTAAAATTAAATAGCCTCCGCTTAAGATAACAGAGCTTGAAATTGGATGCTCAACAGCAGTGGTTGTTAGCGGAAGTGTCAACCTGTAAACAGAAGGGCGTGGGCTGGGTTACATGCCATGGTGTCCTCATTACAATGGGTTCGAAATGTGAAAAAAGAAAAAAAAGACATCCGCGTTCATAGACTTTGGTTACTCCCTGTAAGACCTTACATGGTAACAATCAATCCAGAGTCACTCGCTAAGGCGTGCTTTGTAGTCATATTGTCACGCGGTTGTGACGGCGATGAAAGAAATCAGAGCCGGTAAATCATCAAAGTCTTCATTGGGCGAACTTGTGCCCAGAATAAGAATGATACTCTTTGAAGGCCTTTTTCTGGGTACAAGTTCGTCCAATAAATAGTTTGATCTTGATAGGCTGTGCTTGATTTTTGCACCGTCACACGCACGTGAAAATATTGTGGTTTGGCACGTACAGGTAATAACTATGCTCCTCCACTCATGGCTCCTATTCCCGTGCTTTGGTTTTAAATACTTGAGTGCACTAATTCATAAAACCTATTTTGGTGACTACAATGATAAGGATGAAGCGGTTTCCAAATCACTGCAGCGTTCCCTTGCAGCGGTGGCCTGGCATGTCAGGGGCCTTCATCTTTCATGTTCGCGATGGATCAAATTTAGCCCAAGAAAATATCGATCTCATTTAATATACAGGCACCTGAAGACGTCTCCGAGGGGTCGTCGTGGCTTCGCGGTGGAAGGTCACTTGAGCAATTTACGCCCTCCATCATTCCGCCTAAGAACTTCACGCTCTTCGGCATGTGTTCGCGACCTTCGACACACTCGGCTTAGCTGTTCTCCGAGCACTGATAAACGCGCTGCCGGCACGCAAGTTCCCGTGGGCGGGGTGAAATTTGCACTGCTGACGGAAGACGCGTAGTTACGAGTAAGAACGCGGAAATGGCTCAAAGGGTCCCGTAAAGGGGGTCACGGTGATTAAAAAAAGCGGGGGTCACGGCAATTCACGAACCTGCGTCGACGCTCAGCCGCTTGCTACCACGGCCGAAGGATCTGTTGCAAATAAAGGAGGAAGAAGGGGCGCGGGCACGAGCAGCAGCCACGGGCGCTGGCTCTCTCAGTTGTTCTATCTTCGACGTAGCCAGACGTCCGGGTCCGGGCTCTTCTTCGCGTTTCGTTACACTCAGTTCTGGTGCCGAAGCCCGGGAACGAACTAGGGACCTTCTGAGGAGTAACACCAAGGCGTAGTCTACAAGGTGCCGTGTTCTGAATGTCCGGCCAGCTGCATAGGCGAGAGCAAGTGTTTCACGGAAAGAATACTCCGAGATAAGATCGACGTCAGGAAGATGGAAGTGCAGCGCAGCGCTCTTGCAGAGCACTGTGAGAAGCACGACCATAAGAGCGACTTTGACGGCGCGTCTGTCTAGGAACAGAAAGGAATCCGGGACGGAGGCTCTTGCTCGAGTCCTGGCACAGTCAGAACACACCTGCAAACGTGAACCGCTCGCTAGGAACAACGCCATCAGTATACGTTCACAGCCTCTGAAACGTGAGGGAAAGGGAAAGCCGGAGTCGTGGTGAAACAACGCGCGGAGATGCTTTCATGACCAACACAGTCACCCCATGACGAACGGACCGTATCGGTCCCGAAATGTCGGGCTCTCGTGAAACTGCGGTTGGAGCCATTTCAACTTCCTAAGTATTCTACCCAGTCAGGGAGGCTTCTGTCAAAAAGTTTACGTTTAAATCCTATCTCTGTTTTTTCATCGCCTACGCCTTAAGGAGCACGATTTCGTTATTTCGGTTTCATTACTGAGTTTCTGCGAACTGAAGTTATGGACCCCGGCCAACAGCAGGATAAGTTCTTTGAGAGTTTTGAAGTTTTTGCGAGGCAGTGGCCTATTGAATAGGCTATAGCACCACCGCTCTCGTTTTCTTTTTTTTTTCTATTCGCGCGTCCACTCTCCTCTTCGCTTTCCTTTCCATCTTTATTTTCCCTTTCCACCTCCCCCTTAGTGCAGGGTAGCAAATCGGATGCTACACTTCTGGTTGACCTCCCTGCCTTTCTCTCTTTTTATTCTCTCTCTCTCTCAAGTAATATTGAGGAGAATAAAGAGTTAGTGTAAGGGCTCCTGAAAACTCTTAACTTCTGAACAACACTTCAATCATGGCAGTCATCTGCAGAAGCGCTAGAGGGAAGCAGGTATGAGAAGTAAATATTAGGAATCACACACGCAATGCATTATAATTACAAACGCAATGAAGAGACATTAAGTACTGAACTAAAGGCACCGTTGTTTTTGTCGCGCGTTTCTCCCCTTCAGTTGTAGGTTTAAGATCGGTTTCAAGCCGCGTACGTACGCAAGGCGCGCGCGCACACTCACACACACGAACACATGCACACACACAGGCACACACGTACACACGCACCCACTCACAGACACAAACGCACGAGCGCACACACACACATGAACGCACGCACGCATGTTTTCATCAATTGGTTGATTTTCAGCGACATTCCCTTTTCCGACGAATTCTCTTTAATCATTGATGTCTTCATCTTCCCCTCAACTTGCGTTTTGCTTCTATGTTTATTAATAGAATCATTTTCTTTATGTTTCCGTACTCAGTTTAAGTGACCCTTAAAATAAATACACAAAGGAGAAGGGTGATGCATGTCTTAGGTTTGAATGTCCCAGAGAAAGCACTGAATATTTTAGTCTTCACGTCCACATGTGAACATATTTTGCCCATTTGAACGTGTGCTCGGACTACTTGAGAATCATGCGTTGTTCAAATATATAACATTTTGTGCCCTGGTTAATTATATTTTTACTACATAGTTTGCCTGCTAAGCGAGGAGTAGCCGATTGGCACCATAATAGCACCAAACTATCCTATTCATTATTTCAATAAAAAAAAGACGAAAACGGAACTTCTGAGCGATGCAGAACACACCTGGGATATTTCGCAGCAGGCCATCCACTGTGGCCATCCTCTTTGTGTAACTTTAGGCTTATGACGCACAAAAACAACGGGATATGTAATTTGTGGTGGGGAACCGAGGAAATTAACCTTCCTTTCGAAACGAGGACAATAAAGTCACTCAAGCCACAGTTCTCAGCAGCAAACGATGTGTCAATGGTCGAAACACAGACCTGAGACCTATCTGTGCACAGATCTTTCGTTGCGCAAATTCATGGGTGCAATAAAGCAGGTGCTTTCCAGCAGACATTAGGTGATGGACTGAGCTAGAAGAAAAGGCGATGATAAGTCGAACTCCATCGCCACAAGCTACTAATGAGAGAGCGCTTGTTCTGATCTTCCAGGTACCGACATCACCAGCAACCTAATCATGGTTGCACGCGATTGCAGGAACAACCACTTCATGAAATTCGAGTGCTCGTGCATTAACTCGTCACGCAACCAAAGGGCGTTGCGGGTCGGAGGCATCCCGGCGTTTTCGGTGAAGTGGGGAACGAGAACATCGACCGAGCTGCTCAATTTCCTGAAAAGGAGGGAACGCACGAAAGAAGTGCGCTGTCAAGTATTGAATAAAGGAACACTGCATCCTTTGAAATCTCTTCTCTGACTCAATCCTCAAACGAGGCTGCCCAAACTGAGATTGAAATACTCCGCCGACTGTGCTTTCACGCATAACTTTTGTAAGAGTTTTCCATGAATAAATTAACGACAGCGCCAGTTGTGACGGTGGAGGTAGCGAAGAAATTATCGAACATGTTCTTTGCCGTTCTCTTAGCATCCGACATAAGCTCGCGACTGCGCTGGCCAATTTTCAAGACGGAGCGCTTTAAGGAGAGACAATCCCAGTAATCCGTATGAAGCTGTCTTCAAACGAGAAGTCAGTAAAGAGCTATGAAATTATTTGTGTCGTAAAGGCTGCTTGGAGGGCACTCACACTTCCAGTGGCCCTCGCCCGTTATACTTTTTTCGCTTGTTAGCTGCCTTATTCTGTATTTTTCTTACTTTTCCTGCCCTTTCTTCCTTTTTCGCAGCGTATGGTAGTAAATATGTGGAAAAAGCACTGCCAGGTAGCCGAGATGGTAGTATGTTGACACCGAAAAAAAAGGGAAAAGCTTGGATTCAAGAAACAAGGATGTAAAGAGACACACTACGTGTGCAAACTCACAACTGGTTCATTGTGCCAGACGAGTCACAAGTTAGGGATTGAACCTAGTCCTAAGTAGGCATAGTTCTTTACCTTTTTTTTTGTTAAGCTTAGAGTGTTACTAGTTTTTCGTATCAATTTTTCATAAGCCGCCATCAGGCTTTACATATGTTGTAATATATACATGCATTTTTTCCGAATAAGGTTGTTGCGAATTTGCACATTTAGCGCTGTTTCTATCCTTGCATCCTTGTTTTTTAGACACGGTAGTTAACCGGACGCTTCTTTATGGGCAGGCTTCTCTGCCTGCGCCATTTTGTTTCTTTTGTCTCTGTTAGAGAACTATTAGTCCACATTCATCCGTACCTTGCAGCGCAACCTGACACATGACATGTTGAAAACGATGCAATATAGTCACACCAATTCAGAGAAAGGAGCTGGAGAACAACGCGCCCCTAAATTCAAGCGCAGACGTTTTGATTTCTTGCACAGTGAGTTTTCGCCTCGACCAATGACGGACTCGAAAAGGCGAAACGGCCCCAGTTGCCATAGTACGTATTAAATAAAGAAAAAGAAAAAAAATGAGAAATTCGTAAACAGGGGGCGGCTGCTGTAGCCGACATTTCGACAAGCGGACTTATTTTCTTGAAGGCTTAAGAAGACAAGTCCACTTGTCGAAACGTCGGCTTCAGCACACTCCCCCTGTTTACGAATTTTTTATCGCAAGCTGCCATCTTTTTTTTTCCTGCCTTTAAAAGGAAATGAATTAACACAGTTTAGCAGAGTGAGGACTTTAGCTACATTGGAATACATGGGCTACATGCAGACACGGACAGGAGATCAAGACAGTGTCAAGGAAGTGCTTGCGTCTGCACGCTGATTTTCTTTTATCATGCATTAGTACCAACTAGCTCAACTTTCTATTGTTTTAATACTTGGGCTTCGCAGTTCATACTTGTAACGGAAACAGCGCGCAAAGAGGTAGCACGAAAAAGAAGGGAAGGCGAAGAAATAAGGCGTGAAACGAAAAGGGAGAAGAAGGGACGAACAACCGCGCTGTTGTTTGTCCCTCTTCTTCGCCTTTCGTCTTTGTGCACTGTTCCCTTGACATGAAATAAAGCGCCGAACACATACATCACATTGTATAGATGTATGTACCTTTTCAATGTTACAGATAATAAATATATGCGGGATCAATGGGAAATAAAAAAAAGGAATTCCAACGTTAAAAGTTGCTTAATGAAAGGGACAGATTTTGTCAAACAAGCATTCCATTTCCCCCTCACAGGGCCAAGAGAGCAGCAAGAATTTCTCTGCGAATGAAAAGACGATGCTGTGGATGCGTGAATAGACGAGGCAAAAGCTCCACAAGAACTCTGCATCACAAGAACGCTGCTTCCCCAGAAAGCAGCCCATGGGAACAACAGCGACGCAGTGTGAGAGAATAAATTGAGTTTCCGGGTACTGGTACCTCGCGAGCATACAAAGAACTTCCAGAGGATAAAAGCATGATAAAATAAAGAAAATGTAAACCAGACAGAGGAACTAGCACAAGAAATCTAAAGCAGCTTTCCAAAGAACATCCACGAAAACCATGTTGTGGACAGAGAGAGCGTCTGTCAGCTTAAAGAACAACTAGTACATAGTCCTATGGCAATGCTATAACGCTGGTGGGTGAGGAGCGCGATCTGCTTCCCACCTTGACAAGAAAACAATATACTACGAAAACAGAGTGCTTTGTGTGTTTGTGTTCCATTTTACTTAGTTGAGCTTTGGTAGGGATAAGTTATTGAATAGAGGACTGCTCTTTGCTGTCCTAACCAAGTAAGTTAGAGCAGCGGCGCACCTTTATGTCCCGAGGGGACCCAATAGCTTTTGGAAGAAGGAATAGCGTAACGGTGGGCTCGCCTCTTCGCGGCTTGGTACTTTGTCTTGTAGGAGTAAGTGAAGTGGGTGGCACGCTGACGTTTTCCCTCCTCCTTCGCGAGCGTGACTCGATCGCCAGTGTGAAGCGTGCTTTTGTGGCCTTTTACTTGAAGAAATGACTCGACCAGCGGCTTTGAAAACCTAACGAGGGGGAACAGCCCAGAAACTGAAGTACATTACGAGACTGCATTGACTTCAATTTCTCAAGAAAACGCGATTTAATTGTCTAAGAAAAAGAATGCGTCTAAAAGGAAGTTACTGATAGGTCGAAGAACTGAGATCACGAACACGGGAATTCTTCGGAGAAAAATGAAGGCTGTGGAAGGGGTAACCGAGAGAGAAATTTTCGATGTGTTCCTAAGGCAGGTTGTACGTTACCAGGTGGGGTAATAAAATGCGGTTCCTTTATTCACTTTGGGAATGAGGGGGGAGGGGGTTAGAGGTAACGACGTTATTGCAGAAGGAAATAACAAATGCTAGAGACGACTATGCAGTTCCTGACATTAACAAGGTCATCCTCCTCACCGTCAAAACAGCACAAGTACTAAACAGTGCTTTAGGTTATCATAGTAATTTTCTATGGTAGATGACTTTCGTGGTTGTAGCGGTAATGTACTTTATTTACACATTTAACTATCCTAACTAACGCATTAAATACGGAGACGGCCTAAGAAAGGTGAAATTAGCTGTATTAGAAATGGTACCACTTGAGATCACACCGTTTGGGGCCCTCATAGATAATTGATGCTGCTAGATCAATATGTTGTTATGGGCGAACTGACGGATTTCGTCTAGCTTCTTGTTCTGACGATTACAAGAGGCGAAGATATTATAAATTTAATTCCACCAACAGCACAAACACTGGAAATAACCCTGGTACACCAAAATATAAAGCACCTTCATTGCATTTGTGGTTCTGACTTAGTGTGTTTGGTCTTGCGCAAAGAAGTTTTGCACGTCACGGAGTTTACTCTCCATGTCCAAAAGCTATCGCGTTGGACGGAGTTTCATAGTGACATTATTTATTTCCGATTCTTCGCTTCTTGCGTCTCAGCCGCCGTCGATCGACTGATAGTGAATCAATTACCATGGCGTCAGGGCAATCTGATAATGGAAGCAATTTCCGGCTTCTGAACGTGTTGCCTCTGGAAAAATATTCGGAAAAGAGGCTGTATGTCGGGCTATTCATGGCACTATTATGAAACTGACTAAAGGCAGGAAGGCGCGTCTGGAACTTATTTGTCTGTTTATTCATCATAAAGGTTTATTGTTAAGAATCGTGTTATTACACATAATTATGGTAATACTGTCACGTAAATGACGGCGAGCTCGCCGTCGCCCAGGCAAGCAGAAAGGCAGACCGCGACGGTAATAAAACTAAACATAGTTTAATGGGCTAACTTGCGCTCGAAAGCAAGCTGAAACGAACTGCTAGACGACGGCGAAAGGAACAGCGTGCCCAAACGGCGACTGACAGACTTGCCCGTAGGCGCGTGCGGCGATCCCTCGTCTATTCCTGTGTCGCGACACATCCTGGTATCAGGCTGGCGCACGGATGTTTTCGATCACATGTGAGAAAGATGCTGAAGGGGATAAAAAAGGCGATAAGATATTCCAGTCCACTTCTTTTTCCCTAAAAGCATGCGGCAATACACAGAGACGCCTGGAGAACACAAACACAAAGGATGAGTCTGCATTGCCTTTTAAATTCGCATTTTCAATCCGCAAATGGTTGTCAAGCTATGCACTGTGATGAGCAAGCGGAAGGAAATCAATTGTCAATAGAATCACAATGCACGACACTGAGCGCAAGAAAGGCGTGGTGTACCTGTTTTCTTCGAGCTTCAAAAGAAAATAGATGAATGGCAAATAGGTCGTGAAACCAAATTGAATGTGAAGATTCGCTCACATTAAGGTAAACAAGCAAATACAATGAAAACTGGCAGGAGGTTGACGTTACGCACTACTTTCCATTTTATGACAATTTTTTTTTCAATTTGATATATCTATAGTTACATGTATTGCAGAAAATTTAGATTTTTCTTTACAATGTAAGTCCGGTAAACCTATTATTCCAGCTAAGACTGCAATTACGCTATTTAACTAGCACTTAACTAAGTCAGGCGCTAGAAAACGAATAGATTTAAAGGTCTAGAAACTGTCAATTTTCCGCGAAATGAAGCGTTGAGCTTACTGTACGGTGGCGTCACACAGCGTGATACAAAGCACTCAAAGAGGGGAAATGTCCTGAATGCAAAGTAGGAAAGCACAACTGACGCATCGTGCCCTTGAATGCGTCTAAATAATGCTCAAGGTAATGCTAAGAAAATAAACGCTAAGTAAAGTAAATAATGCTAAGAAAATAAACGCGGTTTCCTGTTCCCCACGGACTGCTTGCTGTACACGCATCAACATGAATCAAGAAAGGCATCTAGAAATCATGCGACCGAAAGGCTAGGCATTTCGGTCCCAACGTGGGAGCGGCCCACTTCTGGCCGGGAAACCAGCTCGACCTATTAGACCTAAATAAAGATCTTCCATTCCATTCATCAAGTGCCTAGGTGTAAGTGCCTGTGCATGAAATGCATATAGGCCAACCAAGTGCGACGCCATATCGTGAGGCCCACAAAACAACACCAACACCAATAGATATCGAGAGGCCCACAAAACAACACCAATAATTCAAAACGAAGACAAACGAGACAAGCTCTGTGGAAAGGAATGTTTCCGTTAAACTGCATGTCCTCGTCATCTTAGTCCTCACGACGATGTTCAGCCGACGCTTGTCATCGTTGTCGTAGGCGCGTTGGGAAAACGCTCCGCATTTTAACAGCCAATCTATTTAAGCTAGCCTTTATTTGTGCGGACTACCAGAAAGCGGGTATGTGCCACGGCTTATCAGAAAATTATAATAATCCTAAACGGCTATGTGCAGCGGAATTTGGGTAAATCCCACTGCTCACCACTGGTCTACTAAAAATAAACAAGGCAGCAGTTAGCCCAATCAATGGCTTGCAAGCGATGGCGGCGAGCCGAAGACCTCGAGTATGTAAAACGAGAGAATACTAGGGAACGGGAAAGGGAATGGCGGCTGCGAGAAGACCCCGAAGCGATGGAAGGCCGATGGGTGCCCGTAGATCTATGATAAATGCGAGCGCTTGTTTTCCAAGCGACGTTCTGTTTCTGAAGTTAGGACATCTGTGTGAGTATGTGACTGTCTGCATTTTAACTCGAAACTCTCTGGGCTGAGAATCAACGTAGAAACAACCTAGCATCAGCTAGCGAAAGTGTAGCGATAACTTAGAACCAGTATAGAACCCACACCGCCTAACTAGGACCTAGAAACAACCTAGAAACATGCAGATTAGTCTTCAGAATCGTCCAGCGTCGTTGTTTCAAGCCTTGCGCGGCTTAGTGAAAGCTTCATGAATTTTAAATGCGAAGCATTTCTTAGCGAACTTCGGCGAGTTTGAGCGTATCTATCTATCTATCTATCTATCTATCTATCTATCTATCTATCTATCTATCTATCTATCTATCTATCTATCTATCTATCTATCTATCTATCTATCTATCTATCTATCTATCTATCTATCTATCTATCTATCTATCTATCTAACTATCTATCTATCTATCTATCTATCTATCTATCTATCTATCTATCTATCTATCTATCTATCTATCTATCTATCTATCTATCCTGCTATCTATCTATCTATCTATCTATCTATCTATCTATCTATCTATCTATCTATCTATCTATCTATCTATCTAGCCGCCTACGATTTTGTGCTCTCCTGGCCGTATCGTTAATGGGATTTATACCAAATTTTTTATGACATAACATGACTGTATGACGAACATAAATAGCTGGTCATATCATGAAAATCATGACTAACTTGTCATGAAAATAATGATTTACATGCCACGTTCATGGCGCGCTCGCGGCTGTTTCGTTAGCTTGATATACACCAAATTTGGGATTGAGTGACATTACTGTATGACGAACATAAATGACAAGTGGTAATATGAAAATCATGACTTTATGAGCGACATGACTTGCATTCCACGCTCATGGCGCGCTCGCGGCCGTTTCGTTAGCTTGATATACACCAAATTTGGTATTGAGTGACATGACTGTATGACGAACATAAATGACAAGTGGTAATATGGAAATCATGACTTGTCATGTGCGACATGACTTGCATTCCACGGTCATGGCGCGCTCGCGGCCGTTTGGTTAGCTTGATATACACCAAATTTGGTATTGAGTAACATGACTGTATGACGAACATAAATGACAAGTGGTAATATGGAAATCATGACTTGTCATGTGCGACATGACTTGCATGCCACGCTCATGGCGCGCTCGCGGCCGTTTCGTTAGCTTGAGATACACCAAATTTGGTATTGAGTAACATGACTGTATGACGAACATAAATGACAAGTCGTAATATGGAAATAATGACTTGTCATGTGCGACATGACTTGCATTCCACGCTCATGGCGCGCTCGCGGCCGTTTGGTTAGCTTGATATACACCAAATTTGGTATTGAGTAACATGATTGTATGACAAACATAAATGACAAGTGGTAATATGGAAATCATGACTTGTCATGTGCGCCATAAATTGCATGCCACGTTCATGGCGCGCTCGCGGCCGTTTCGTTAGCTTGATATACACCAAATTTGGTATTGAGTGACATGACTGTATGACGAACGTAAATGGCTGGTCATATCATGAAACTCATGAATAACTTGTCATGAAAAGTATGATTTACATGCCACGCTCATGGTGCGCTCGCGGCCGTTTCGTTAGTTGAGATACACCAAATTTGGTATTGGGTGAAATGATTGTATGACGAACATAAATGACAAGTGGTAATGTGGAAATCATGACTTGTCATGTGCGACATGACTTGCATGCCACGCTCATGGCGCGCTCGCGACCGTTTCGTTAGCTTGAGATACACCAAATTTGGTATTGAGTGACATGACTGTATGACGAACATAAATGACAAGTGGTAATATGGAAATCATGGCTTGATGAGCGACATGACTTGCATTCCACGCTCATGGCGCGCTCGCGGCCGTTTCGTTAGCTTGAGATACACGAAAGTTCGTATTGAGTGACATGACTGTGCGACGAACATAAATGACAAGTGGTAATATGGAAATCATGACGTCATGAGCGACATGACTTGCTTTCCACGCTCATGGCGCGCTCGCGGCCGTTCGTTAGCTTGATATACACCAAATTTGGTATTGAGTGACATGACTATAACGAACATAAGTGGCAGGTGGTAACATGAAAATCTTGGCATGCATGTCGTCTACAATGCCATTTACATGCCACACTCATGGTGCGCTTGCGTCCAGTTCGCTAGCTTGACATAGACCAAAATTGGTATATCGCGACGTGACTGTATGACGAACGCAAATGACACGTCGTTACATGTAAAACATGACATGCAAATTATGTAAAGCATGATTTGCTCCTTCCTGGCTGCTTCGCATTACATCGATTCCCACAGTGCGTGGGATCTGCCGGTTTTTTTTTCTCCTTCACTTCAAGCCAGCGTTGTAAGCTGTTCTCCAAGGATTTAGTGTAAATAAAGTGGGCTGGCTCCCGTTTGGGTTGGACGACGAGAACGAGGATATTACCAATTCGTGGTGGCAAACGTAGCCACTTTCCAGCCGCTCTGGTCCGAACGTCTTTTACCAGTATTTGGGTCAATGGAAAAAAAATGTGCGCAAGAAAGTCGTGTAGTATATAAACTTCTGCTGTTAATTTCTACGCGGCAATGTTTCACCACCATTTGGGCTGCGTGTGGATGTGCTAGAAACTTTCTTTCGTGAAGCTTTGTATGATTTTTGTAAATTTTTCGGAAGGACACAATTTCTTTCTTGCCCTTTTTGTTTCGCGGTCAACACTAACAGCGCACTCCTCGCGCCTTCGGGCGGGGAACTTGAAGATAAAGTCAGGTTTGTCATTCATATCCTTTCTAAGGTGTCTGATCGTGCTGATGTTCCCGGCTTCTTATCGCGGGTCCTCAAATTACACACCAGCTGGTCAATTAGACACCGGATGTACCACGGGTATCGTAGCTCTTTCTTTTCCTGCTTCAGCTACTGCATCCGCAGTTGTTGGGGCCAAGTGTACAAAATCCCACCTGTACATTTTCCCGCTCGTAGCGTATGGTCCTCGCCCATTGTTGTCATCGGCGTGAGAGGCTTTCCTATCAAGCTTGGATGAGTCCCAAAGGAAACAATGTTACTCAATTGATGCAAAAGTGAACGTGAAGCATTGACGTGCTGCTCCCAACGACCTGCTTTTGGTCCACAGCTCTCAGATGGGGAAGGGGGTGTGTGCCTAAGGTGGCATGTAAATTGTTCTTGGAACGCAACTCTGTCGTTTTTGTGGAAGATTTGCATGGCCATAACCTTGCACATTGCACAATTACTGCACAGGTCCGACTGCACAGAGATATGGGGTTGGCTTGATCACGGAGAAAAGGCCGTCTCCCCAGCCCCACCCCTTCCCCCTCCCCATGTGGGCACGCCTATGGTTGTTGCTTTGTGTGTCACCAGAAAAGTGCTGTCTCCAGAGCGATCGCATTCTTAATCTCTTGCTTCAGTAGAATGGCTGTTTGCGTGATGTTATGGAGGCGCATAATTTCTGGTCTCACTGAAATCTTCTTTTTTTTGCTTGTTTTCTTTAGGTATTATTGTGTTATCTTGTGTTTTTTGTTTATTATCGCCATAGGAGGAACTCGGTCAAAAAGCGGCCAAACTCGCACCGAGTTTTACTCTGCTGTGAACATTCGAATGTTTCCAGGCTTCAAGCTAAACAAGCACTGGACCATAGTGTAAAAAAAGTGAACTTCAAGTAAAGTAAGCTCATTTTTTATTCAGATATGGCGAGTGGTGCATAAAGAGAAGTGCGCACAACGCAGTGATGAAACGTGCTCAGTTCAACCGCAGAAAGGCTTGCCGCGCATTATGATTATGGCAGTATCATTAGCATATGTTTTAAATAGCCTAAATTGGTTTAACTTGAGTTAGCTAGTTAAACATTTCCTCCAATCAGTTAGGTAAGATTGCAAAAGTGAGAGAGACTGATTGCAGACAGCATATAACTGGAGTTTTTTCAAACAACACATTAATGTTCATCTGATCGCAAAGACTCTTGAATGTCAATCGCACATCATTTGTGTTTTACAGGTACCTTGCTTATTTTTCATTAATTTAAAGGCAACTGCCCCAGTTAGCCCAATACTTAGTCTACACGTTCACATCAATTTTATCTTTCTTTTTTCTCCGATTAGGGTTCACGTTGTTTAAGTGTTTTCCGCGTCCAATGGAAGCATCTATATTCCCGTTTGAGTTCTTTATTTCCTTGGAAGCAGCCAGCATGCTGGCTTTTTTTTTGGTACAAATGCCGTTAGCTTAATTCTTGCGCTAATTGGCAGGAGCGATTGTATCACCACTGGTTCTAGTGGGGTTGTAGTCGCGATTGGACCGATGGCGTAAGCAGTGCGTTATACGTGCGCCCAGACATGTTATAAGATCAGCGTTAAAGCTATCGTGAAATGTCTGTCTCCAGTAAAAGTGCAACAAATGTAAGAAAGAACAAACTCCTTGAGGACATACACGTCTTACACGTTGATATTCATAAGAAGCTGTAACCATGCGATCATTGCTGCACCTCCACGAAGTGATGCAACAGAAAAAAGCGTCTATTTTTAGATTTTCCGTAAAGCATTTGCGCATTCAAACGATACGGACATTTCAGGAACTGCCGCCTTCTCCTTTCCTTTGCGTTGCACCACGACGTCGCTCCTTAGCTCCCAATGTTAGCAGCGCGACTCCGCTTTCCTGCTTCTGGTTAATTTGTGTTTCCATAGCTACCATGTTGTTTGCTTCCTTCTCCCAAGTTTCGCTCTGAAGAGAATTACAACGCACTGCTGTCCCTTACAAATTTTCAGTTGCTTCCTTTTGCAGTTGATTCAACGGCTTTGGTAATTTTTTTATTAGCCTGGTCTCACTTCTGAGTAGTTCGAGAAAACATACAGTGTAATTACTTTTGCTTGATATGTAACCATCTTCCATGTAAAAACGAAACAATAAACATCAGCTGAGCACGCCGGCGTAGTTTGGGGTGTATGATACGTCGACAGGCTATCGCAGAACACAAGCCTCCAACGCAAGCGTATACAATAGGCGCACATAGCCACCCTCGCACACTTACACTGGAGTTATACGCTTAGTGCTACAATCAACCACATTCAGAGACTATGTGCTAAGTATAAACTGCCCGAGATGCAATAACTCTTCATCTGTTGCTCCGAATTTCGGCTTCTTTACACACTGCCACGAGCTCTAATACGTTGTCTGTATTATACAATTTAAAGAGTGGCGACAAGCATCGCAGGAAAGGATGGGAAAAGCTTCGAATTTTCCGCACCGTACCAGAAGCTGTAAAAAAAAAGCCAGTTCTGTGGCACTTACTGCATATTCCGGCGTCTTTGCCAGTCCAGAATGATGACAGGTGAGAGCGTGCGACGCTTTCCCTTCAAGCCGGCTAAGCGCACACCGTAAAGCTGGCGTGAGTTTTCGCAATGCGGTGGCTTTGAAACAAGCGGCCCTAAGCCTTTCTTAACAGGTCCTCTGTTGCGACACTTCACCAGCCCATCGCGTTTTTGCAGACTGAACTTCAGCGCTCAGTGAGCGACTGACCATTATTTGATTGTGTTTGTATAGCCAGCTCATTTCCAGTCGCCTGCGGCGTCTCAAATGCAGGTGGTCGAATACATGAGTGAATTCCCTTGATGGTTTGTCGTGAATAACTTTCCGACTTCGTGTGGCATGTATTCAAGCTTTGGGTGTGCAAAACGTCATATTAAGATCCCTGACGTTGATTTGCGGCCTTCTTTTTTTCTTTAGTGTTCGGTTCCCCGATTCTTTTACTTACGCATTCTCTAAAGACATGTTTCTGCTGGGAATGGATGCGAGTGACGACAAAGAAGATGCGTCTCACTGTCTTTTCACTCGGATGTGGAAACTCTTACTGACGTTAGCCCAGTTAAGGAAAAGCATATGGAAGGTAAAGGAGTGAATTCTATCAATGTACAGCCTCACCTTGACAACAGTAATTCTGATACTAGTGCTCTGTCACCTACTGCCTGAAGATAGGCTCCTAGGATTTCTGGTTTAAATATTATAGTGATGCGGAAAGCTGTAAGGACTGTGCGAGCTATTAGCGGTAGCCTACTTACGATGCAGTAGCCCGCAACTCGACATTGAACCACGGAGAAAATCTGGTATGAATACAGCTGTTGTTGGTTTTCATTCATTCATTCATTCAAAGTAAGGGTTTTCATTCATCTGTGCATTTCCTAACAATGCATGTGAACATTTCTAGGTCTTTGTACATGTGCAGTTTTGTTACTTAAAGAACAGAAATAAAAACATTGACAAAAAAGAACCTAACAACATCAGCAAATGAATAAAGCAAAAAGATTGCTGAACGACCCAAAGAAGAGGTGGAGCATATTAAAATATGGAAAAATGGAAAGATACTAGCGAAACGTGTTTTGTTACGTTTTCAATTCCGTCAGAGTGAGCAGCGTTAAATATCGAAGCAAATCAGATTAGAGCGTGTATGGCTTTTCCACCCTCCGTCAATACGAAACCCATGCTTTATGCGCTACAGTTAACGAGCCTAAAAAAGTGAAAAAACAAGACACAGGAACAATAAAAAGTGAAAAAAGAAGAGCACCGTGATATGATTTTGTTAGGCACAGATGTGCGTTCATTATACCATAAATTATGCGTCGGACCGTTTCATGAATAATCCGAAAACCTTGAAGATATAAATTGCCATTTGCTGCTGGAGCAGCTATTTTGCATAACTCATTCCACACACCCTTCCTTCTTCTCGAGGAGAGATAAAAAGCTTGCGAACGTATTAGCATTACTATTGGCGGTACCACCGGCACTTTGTCCGATAAAAGGAGTATAACTGTTATTGGATATTAAGCGTAGGTGAATAAGCAATCATCGCACTAACGATTCATCACACGAGAACGCGTTTTCGTCGTAACCTGTTTAGCAAGATCAACTTTAATTAAAGGCTTAAAGTTAAACATACGTAAGAGGGATTTAAGTTACTCGTTTTCGTTATCTTTGTAAGTTATATTCAATAATTTAGTGCACAAAAGGAGTGCTAGGTCTGCTTCGCTAAGCGTAAGAGTAGCTTCACAGGGCTCTTAAGAGACGTCGTAAAAATTTGCAAATTTTTATTTAATGACACTATCCTTTGCTTTTTTGATGAGACTGTTATTAAAGGCGAGAATCTTAGATGCCTCATGAAACGCGAAATTTGACCGGCGTCCTGCGTTGGCGTCTAAAATCGGCGTCATTACGAGTGATGAAAAATCATCGTCACATAATGACGTCATAACGACGTCAGATAATGCCAAATCTGTAACGTCATTATGACGTCATCATCTGATGTCACGTGAGGTGACGTCACATGATGACGTCATGACATCGTAGCATACTAAACTGTGGGCCCATCACGGAGGCAGTGCAAAACCAGGTGAGATGCCTCCGATCCTGGAGGCAATGCAAAAGCCACCTTTGGCGCAGAAAGCCTTCAGAGGGTGGCGGTGCAGGAGCAACACATCCACTGAGAAGAAAAACAAGCCGGCTTTCGCCTACCAGTCATCTTAGGGGAGTGCATAAGGGACCCCTGTGAGCTTTATCAAAACTTATCGCTGCAGATCTTTGTAGATAGTTTTAGAATTCTTAGGCCCGCCGCGGTGGTGTAGCGGTTACAGTGCTTGGCTGCTGACCCAAAAGGTCGCGGGTTCGATGCCGGTCACGGCGGTCGCATTTCGATGGAGGTGATATGCTAAAGGCCCGTGTACTGTGGGATGTCAGTGGACGTTAAAGAACGCCAGGTGGTCGAAATTTTCTGCGCCCTACGCTACAGGCGTCACCCAAAATCATATCGTGGTTTTGGGGACGTTAAACACGAGATATTATTATTATTATTATTATTATTATTATTATTATTATTATTATTATTAATTTTACAACTTTAATCCACAAATCGATAAGTGATAGGGCGTGTTCAGGCAGCTGTACAGTAAGGAATGTCATCCAAAGCTAGCCTGGCGATGTGATGGCTTGTCCTATTGAGGAAATGAGGAAAAGGTACTTCTCGATAGACGTATTACCACGGCAACCACCAAACCTGGCCATAACCAGCAATTTCAATCCACACGTTTACTTAAATTTGCGTAATGACCGTAATAAAAAAAAAGTTGCCCTTGCTCTCGCTCTGCACGGGTGACGAAATATGAACGACGGTTTGTCGTTATCTTTCGAATGAATGTTTGCTTGCACGTCCATACGCCTATAGGTGAAAAACAGCGATGGAGAAGTCTCTCTTTTGAGATGGCGCCACTGTATTACAGTTCACGGTGCGTTGTAGATGTGAACGCTCAATGAAGATATATTACCGTTCCTCTACATTTGAATTAAATTTGAATTCATCCTCCACTGCACAAAATGGAATGATGGAAAGCTAGAACTTTCATGTTAATAATAATAATATCTGGGGTTTAACGTCCCAAAACCACCATATGATTATGAGAGACGCCGTAGTGGAGGGCTCCGGAAATTTCGACCACCTGGTGTTCTTTAACGTGCGCTAACATCGCACAGTACACGGGCCTCTACCATTTCGCCTCCATCGAAATGCGACCGTCGCGGCCGGGATCGAACCCGCGACCTTCGGGTCAGCAGCCCAGCACCCCTAACCGCTATACCATCGCGGCGGACAGAACTTTCATGTTGCAGCATCAGTGTCGTTATAGGCCAATATCGAAAATACACAAGGGTGTTTTGAGTTCCGAGATCCCCAACGTAATCTATTTTACTTTTCATTCATATGGTGTTATTATGCTATTGTTTTCACTTGACTCATATTTCGTTATCAGGTATTCACGTAGTGTAAAGAAACGAAAGTACAGGAGTAGAGGTGCAGTTGCAGAGTAGACCGACCTTCCTAACGACTTCGTTAGAACCCCCTATTTTATTCACGTAAGAGATAAGTAAGAATGTTGCACCTTAACTAATAACGGTTCGTTAAAATGTTGCAAACTCAGGCAAAGTGGAATCGAAAGGTAGTAAAAACAACGTATTAGGCCTGAGGTGTCAGATGGGGGATTAAGATGTATAAAAATTAGGCGACAAATAACTGAACTTAGAAGAGAAAAGCATCGAATCTCTCCAACATCTGCTTTTAAAGGTCAAAGGCAACGCAAGTCGAGACTGGCTTAAGTAATGAGACAGGACCGTGGATTCTCAGATTTCCATTCCCGCTTGTGCACCGGAATAATGGAAATGATTTTTCTCTAGCAGACAATTAGTTTCCTCTAAGTTTTTCGTAGATGCATTAAGAAATCAACTACATTATTTTTTGTCATCACAAGAGTGCATACGTTAAGGCTGTTATAATCTATGGTCTTGCGAAGTAAGAAAAAGGACAATAACTATGAATTCCGTTCTAGAATTGAGTTGTTATTTCTGTAATATTGCTAATAAGATAACGCGCTCATGTCGTGAGAAAAGAGTTAGCTCTGATGAAAGAGGCAGTGATTTGTATTCAGTGTATCCTCTGCTTTTTCACTCTTAGATGTTTGCAATATGATTCACTGGAACTGAATGACGTCTGTTGCGCAGCGTGCATTAGCAGCTGCCGGAAACGAATTGTCCTCAGCGGAAAAAAAATTCCCGTGAGCTAGAACGCAAATTCTCCTCATCAGTGCATTTCAATGAGCCAGCTTTAGAACAATATGCGGGAGGCTATGAATTTTTAAGAGCGGAACTCTTAAAGCTTTTCGTTGCGCCGTGAAGTGCGAACCGAAACTATCATGATCACGAATCTGCACGCGCGCACTTGGTCCTCTTCTTCATCTTCTGCTTCACTCCCAAAACACGTGCGCCGATTTCTCTGGCGTGGCTTGTAATAATCCCTGATGGGTAAGAGGAAAGAACGAGTACAGAGAGAGAAAGAGAAAATAAAGAGAGAAAGAAACAGTGAAACCGAAACAAAGATGTGAAGAAAGACAAATCTTGGCCACAGAAAAATGCTCATGACGCAGCGGGATTCGAACCCGCGCACGCACGATCCGAAGGTGAGCGTCGTAACCACTCGTCTATCCAGACACGCTGAGAGAACATAGCATAGCCTTGTATAGTATGATGTACTTTCGTGATTTTCGACGGATACGGGCCTGCGTGCACGCCATTAACTATTTTATAGTGAAACCGACACATACGCGTCAGCACGTTTATTGCTTATTTCCCTCCTTTCTTCCCTCCTCCTACTCTCTCATGTTTCTGCTCCCCCTGTCCCCTTCCCCCAGAGTAAAGTATCCAACCGGGCATGCTAGTGGCTAACATCCCTTTCTTTTCCCTTTTGTTTTATTCCTCCTCCTTCATACTGAACAGGTTCTTGGTCTGGTCGAAGTAATCGAATTGTCCTTCTATTACATAAAAACCAACTTCTACCAATTCAACCGCGTTAGTATATTTAAAAGAATAAGATTTGGTAAACCTTAGGTGTTCCTGGTTTTCCGTTCAGCTGTACCAATGCACGTGCGGCACTGCATTGCAAGTTGAGGGATGGTAGTAGCCCGAAAGTTTTTTATAACAAGATTATTCTCCCTTGGACAGCGTGTTGTTTGTAATACCGAAAAATTAAATAACTACTCAAGCAAGCCAATCAGAAAAAAGCAAGAAAGGTAACCTAGTTTTCCATGCCACTGAACCTTCGAAGCTGTTTTCCCCATATAATTAAATTACTCGCTGCTCCAGCAATCAATCTTACATTCTGAAGACGTGGCTGCTATGTAGAAAATAAGTTTATCTAATGTTTCTCGTACCTTGTATGTAGCTTTTGAATGTGTTTAAGAAAGGAGTGTTATTGCGAGCAGCGGCACGGAGGAGCTCACTTCGTTAACTCTTTGTCAAAGTTCACTGCTGGTTCGACTTTCTAACGTCCTAGAGTTCGTCTTAATGTAATTTGAGGATTCCGCGCACGTTTTCATTGTGTACCACGTTTGCTTTTAACAGCCGAGCTTTAGTGTCGAAACTTCCGAGGTTTTTTAAGCACTTCCTGAACACTTGTTTTTTCTGTCAGCGCCGATCAGCAGTTGCCAAACGCACTGGGATAAAATCTTATTGCCAATGCAAATGAATACACACACCAATGATTCTCTGGCTTCAGAGAGTAATACACTGGTCCATTCTATGATTAGGAAGCTAGACAGCGCGGATTTGGGATTTCCTTGCTGATAATTGTGATAATTTATTTAGAAAAATACAATTTAACTCTATTCTACCTTTCAATACTTCGTCAAAACGGGAACGGTACACTGTCTCAACTGTCGTTTAAAACTTATGAATCTTCAAACGTATTCCAATGGCTACAAATGCAATACTTGACCACCTCCAAATGGCAGACTCAGCGCTGCGGAGGCGACCATGCTACGAAGACTACAGACGAACACTTACATAAATCTGCACACTCTCCACCTGATCTACCCCACGGCGTATAGAGACATGTCCGTGGTGTGGAGCTACACCAACACTTTTTCATACCACGTGGGAGTGTGCAGAGCACGGAGAAGATCACGACACGAATAGCACATGGGACGAATGGGAGGCGCTGCTGTCTAGCCCAGCCATAGAGGATCAGCTACGTCTGATCCGAAGAGCTGAACGGATGGCTCGTGCCAGTGGGGCCTTGGAATAGGGGCACCACCCTGCCGGACAGACTACGTTTTTCACCCTTGCATTCCCTTCGGGGAACTGGGGTTCTAGCCTGTCTGGATTCTGTGTATAATAAAGTTTTCTACTACTACCACTACTACTACGTACTATTGATTAATGTAACAAAAAATTTAAAGCTTGCACTGAGACGCGCAAAGCTGCGCGCCGCTCTTACTCCCCGTCGACCGACACGTCTAGCTTTGAGATGCGCGGCTTCCTCCTCGGGAGCACGCACTTTCTTAGGACGCCCCGTGATTCTTTGGACTCGATCGGGCGCATCCAAGCTATGCACTACAGAGCGGAGGTTGCGCGCGAAGTGTCCATCGGTATGGTTGGCTTGCTTGCTTCCTTTTTTCTTTCTATCCTTCTTTCTCTCTCTCTACTTCCTTTTCTCGCTTTCGTTGTTCTGTGTCCCTTTTGATTCCTGCATTTCTCCCTATTTTTTTTTCTTTCCCATTCTTTATGTACTACGCTTTACTTTCTCCCCTACTCCTTTCCCTACTTCTCACCATTACATCTCTCCTCCTCACACTCACTACCATTTTCCACCCCTTGCAACACTATACTATACGAGGCTATGCTATGCACTGTTAGAGGGACTGGGTAGGCGAGTGGTCAGGACGCTCGCCTTCGGATCCAGGGTGCGTATATTCGAATCCAGCCTCTTGAAGAATTTTAGCAGCGAAGCTGTTTAGCAAAGCGTTCCTTGCCCAACGAATAAAAAAACTATCATCATCATCAACATGTGTGTGCCGCAGAAATTGAGTAAATCCCAGGACTCACCACTGGCCTACTAAAAATGAAGGAGGCAACAGTCACCCCAATAAATGTGCCATAGAAACTCGGAAAATCCCACTACTCACATCTTGTATATTAAAAAAAGGGGACGTCAACAGTTAGCCAAACAAAAAAACATGGTTGATCCCTCCGTCATAGGAATCGGTATAACACGAAAGTGCAACGTGTCCTTACAGAAGTAGTCGAATGTTTACTGCACATTGATATAAGAGAGCTTGCACAATTTCTGTTGGTGTGTTGACAGTTATAGCACCTTTTAACGTGGATGCATCCACGTTGACGCTTGATGGTACATCTGTATCCCGACGACTAACGTCTATGATGAATGATTAAAGAAACCCTTGTGGTCATAGATGCTGTGGTAGCTGTACGGTGAAAGCGGAGTCATTGAAAGTGGTGTGTCAGCCAGAAGAGCGTCAATGATTGGGCGCCGAACTTGGGCTAAGGTCACCTACTCGCGGCATGTCAGAGTTATTGAACAACGCTGCCCGACCAGAGGGAAACGCAACGCGCGTCGTGTCTTCCCCGTTGGCCGGCTGCGATTTTTCGCGGGGGTGAGCTAGGAACACGGCTAGGGACGCGGAGTTACGGCCACGAGACGCACTCGCGCGTCGCACAGCTATTTTTGGTATGGACGGATGCTACGAGCGTGGATGCTAGGGGTAAGGTCGCCACCTGGCAGTGTGTTAATGCGTCGGCAAAATTGCACGTTTACTATTCGAAACACGCCGAATGGGACGGACGCGGAGAAACAACGCTATGAAAAAACTAATCATGCATTTCACGGTCATAATGCATTACTTCTCTTAGCAAGAGCACTGTGAGAGGACAGTGGTAGATATAAAAGGCTTGTTTTTAAAGCCTGCAATGTATGTGACCGTGGCACAGTGGAGAGCGTGCCCGGCATCTCTTGTCGCGGACCTGGAGGTCGTAGGTTCGACTCTCGTTGCGTCTCTCTCGTTCTCTTCTGATCATGTGTATTTTTTTCGACGTCATTTCCGTGACGGAAATACGTCACTCAAATCTTGGTGGACCCCGGCATAAAACACTTCCGTGTTAAAAGTGGCTGCGAAGCCACGGCGGCGAGGCGAAGACCCCGAGTACGTAAAACGAGTGAAGACTATTTGACGGGAAAGGCAACGGTGGCGGCGAGTAGACCCCGAAGCGATGGAAATTCTACGCCAGGCCAGTAGCCAGGGAATTTTTTTCGGGGAGGAAGAGGGGGGGGGGTCACTTGTTGAAGGCCTTGAAAAACGCCTATTTTCATTATTTGTTTACGGTAAAACACGCCCTCTGTCCAAATTTCGAGGGGGCGGGGGGCCGGGCCCCTATGGCACCCCCCCCTGGCTACGGTCCTGGCCTACGCCCACGACGACGCACCCGTAAATCTATAATAGTTGCGAATGCCTGCTTTCAGCACGAGTTTCTGTCTCTGGATATTGGACATCCGTGTCGTGTCTGCAATTGTCTGTGGTTTAACTTGAACCTCTCTGAATCAACGTTCAGACAACCTAGCATCACCTAGCTAACGCCTAGCAATGACCTAGAAGCGACCTAGAAGCAACCTGTATCATCTAGTTAAACCCTAGAAACGACCCAAAGCAATCACATCGGCCTGCACAATGATCCCGTTTTTAGTTGCATGTTTCTCGATTTTTTTGGTCAAGGACGAGAGGATAATTTTTCGCTCACAACCAACGACGCCGATGCTGAGATTGGAATTTCTGCGAAATGAGCTTTTTAACTGTATTGCGTTAAAACGTTTATTCACTCACTCACTCAATATTCACCTGATTAAATCATTTGAAATAGCAACCTACGGACCGATTGTCTCTCTTTTTACAGTTTATTCTTTACTGAGATGATGAAATAACAGCACCTGCACAAGCTCTGATCCTTGATGTACGCACACTATTCAAATGCGAAGCATTTTTTTTAGCGAACCAAAGCCACTTTGACCATTTCGATCTATTCATCTATCCATCTAGCCGCCTTCGCCTGAGCGCTTTTGCGGTCGTCTCCTTAGCTTGGCATATACAAGAATTTTCTGATGAGGACACGAGTTCATAATAAAGACGATTTTCATGTCACGACATGATTAACGTTAATATCCTGCAGCGTACGTCATGAAATCCTTTTCAAAAGTAACGTGTGGTACATACCCGCATGCCACAGCCCGTGGTAAAAAGGTATGTGCCACAAGTGATTCCCAGTATATGCCATGGATAGCGAGAATGAACTTTCTAAATCCTGACGTGATAGCATCAATGAGCCCAAGTCGCACAAAATCTTGTAACGGCATCGGCGGTCTTGTCGATGACCAAAAAATCCCAATGGAAGCAACAAAATAAAAATTGAAGGACACTTTGTACATTCCAAAGCGTGTTCGGCGAAAGCGTGTGGCCATTCCACTGATTATGCCATGTCTTTTTTTTCTTTTACACTCTCAGTGGGATAAGACACAAACCGAATGGGTGCGTGTTTTCTTTAATTTTTTACCGCGAATCGCAGCGAGACACATCTTCCTCCGGCCGCATGCGTTAGTATTTTCTCGCGCTTTGCGCATCGCCCAAACGCCATCCGCGTTCCAGCTCTTAAATTGACGGACCCTTTGTAAATTGGAAAGTGTATTCCGTGAACGGCTGGGTCCATTGAGACGGCGTCCGTCAGAATGATTAAGTCTGGGCACAGCGACGCTACGCAAGCAAAGCGCGAGCGCTATAGAGTCCGACGCGACCGGCGTTCCGTCTGCGCATCCCGGCGGCCACCTGGCTCCGTGCCAGAGCTCGGATGGACGGACGGACGGACGGACAGACAGGCGGACGGAGGAGGTCGGACGGACGCCGGACGGACACCGGACGGACGTGAGCATGAGACATTGAAGGCTTTCGTCTTAAAGATTACACCATCTCCCGCTAAAGGGAACGATGTGTAGATGCGAAGCAGCGGGCGCTAACGCTTACACTGGCGGCGGCGTTGACGCTGGCGCTCATCGCAGCGTTGCACAGGAGAGAAACCTGGGGGGCGCAAAGCACGCAGTGATGGACCGGTGTTTCCTACTGGAACATCCCAATCCGCTACTAATGGGCAATGAGAGACAGAAGACTCGGACTGGACACAGAGACCCGCAGTCCGCTTTTAGTTAACGCGCACGCTGCGAATTTTTTATCGTTCGACAACGCACAGGAGAAATCTCCCACCGGCACCCCCTTGCAGGTCAAGATCCATTGCCATATATACGGGGTAGCCAGTGAACGGTTGTGCAGCGCGAGCAATCGGTTTTAAATGCGAAGCATTTCTTAGCGAACTTCGGCGACTTTGAGCGTATCTATCTATCTATCTAGCCGCCTACGACTTTGTGCTCTCCTGGCCGTATCGTTAATGGGATTTATACCAAAATTGGTATGGCATAACATGACTGTATGACAAACATGAATGACTGGCCATATCATGAAAATCATGAATAACTTTCATGAAAAGTATGAATTACATGCCATGGCCTTAGTGCTCCTGAGGCCATTTTTTTAACTTGATATATCCAAAATTGGTACGATGAGACATTTTTGCATGACCAACATAAATGATAGGTGGTAATATGAAAATCATGACCTGCATGTCATGTACAACTTGATTTACATGGCATACTCATGGCGCCCTAACGGCCGTTTCGCTAACCTGATATACACCAAACTTGATATTGCGTGACATGACTGTATGACGAACATGAATGCCAAGTGGTCATATGGAAATCATGACATGTCATGTGCAACATGACTTGCATGCCACGCTCATGGCACGCTCGTGGCCGTTTCGCTAGCTTGATATACACCAAATATGGTACTGAGTGACGTGACTGTATGACGAGCATAAATATGACAAGTGGTAATATGGAAATCATGACATGTCATGTGCAACATGACGTGCATGCCACGCTCATGGTACTCCCCGGCCGTTTCGCTAGCTTGATATACACCAAATTTGGTATTCAGCGACGTGATTGTATGACGAGCATAAATGACAAGTGGTAATATAAAAAATCTTGACATGTCATGCGCAACATGACTTGCATGCCACGCTCATGACACTCTCGTGGCCGTTTCGCTAGCTCGATATACACCAAATTTTTAAGGGCGAAAGCCTTTAATGTCTCATGCGCACGTCCGTAAGTCAGTCCGTCGACCGTCCAACCCTCCAGCCGTGCCTTGGCACGGTGCCAGATGGGCGCCGGGGCGTGCAAACGGACGCCAGTCGCGTTGGACTGTACAGCGCTCGCGCTTTGCTTGCGTAGCGTCGCTGTGCCCGGCGTCTCTAATCATGCAAGGAGGGAGACGCGCGCATCACGTTCCATTCTGACCGAACCCGTCTCATTGGGCACAGGCGTTCGAGGAAAACACTTTGGAATTAGGGAGTGTTCGAATAGCGTACGCAAACCTTGCGGGCGTTGCGGGCGTGGTGTTGCGGTTAACGGGAGCCCGCAAGAGGTGAGCGTACGACGCATGCAGCGCAACGCCCGCAAGCTTTACGTACGCTGTTCGAAAACTCCCTATTGACGAAGTGTCCGTCAGTTTAACGCTGGAATGCGGATGGCGTATGCACGATGCGCAAAGGGCGAGAATACGAACGCATGCAAAACGGAGGCGAGTTGGTCTCGCGTCTCGCTGCGATTCGAGGTAAAAAATTATGCGAACATAAGTGGCAGGTGGTGACATGAAAATCTTGGCGTGCATGTCATCTACAATGCCATTTACATGCCACGCCCATAGTGCGCTTGCGTCCAGTTCGCTAGCTTCATATACACCAAAATTTGTATTGCGCGACGTGACTGTATGACGAACACAAATGACAGGTCTTAATATGTAAATAATGACATGCATATTATGTACAGCATGATTTGCTTCTTCATGGCTGCTTCGCATCAGATCGATTCCCACAGTGCGTGGGATCTGCCGGTTTTTTCAACCAAGAAACTCGCTAGCAGACGCTGCCTGCGTCCGCGTCGCGAGGCGAGAGAGGGTGGGAGCGTAGGAGAGGAGAGAGAGGGGGGGGGACGCGCATGCGCAGTGGGAGTGTGGACGCCGCGGGCAAGGATGCCTACAGGAGAGAGGGGGGAGCGTAGGAGGAGAGAGAGAAGGGGAGGTGCATGCGCAGTTAGGGTGTGGTTGCCGCGGGGAGGGATGCCTAGAGGAGAGAGAGGGGGAGAGAAGGTTTTTTTATTTTTATTTTTTAAAGGGTTTGCGCATGCGCAGTAAGGGTGGTCACGTGGCACACCACCACCACCGGATTAAGCTTCGCCATAAGGTGCTTCCCATCTAAAAAATTGGCCGCGTATCTGTGTGCTTCTCTGCAAATGTCGTCGAAAGACGATAGTCTTGTGGCGGTCGTACTACTATGTTTTGCCTTGCCTGAGACAGCCTAAAAAACAGTAGGGTCTTTAGAATTGCGTACCTATGTATTTTCTAATAAAGAAGGCACGTTCTGACACTTACATATTAATGTTGTGCCTCAGGAATGCGTAATATTTGCTTTTTGATCGAATATGTTCACAAATATGAACGCGAACACCAGTTCAAGATGGCTGGGCGTTCAGAAAGAAGTTAAACTTTGGCCGAGAAGCTGAATCGGGTTACCGACAGACAAACAGGCAGGACAGACATACAGACGAAAGTTTTTGCGTTTAAGTATCCCAAGAAAGACTGTCGTCATTTTAAAATTACACTATCTCCCGCTAAAGGGAACCATGTGTAGGTGTGAAGCAGCGGGCGCTAACGCTTACACTGGCGGTGGCGTTGACGCTGGCACTCATCGCAGCGTTGGGCAGGAGAGAAAACTGGGGAGGCGCAAAGCACGCAGTGATGGAGCGGTGTTTCTTACTGGAACATGCCAATCGCTGCTAATGGGCAATGAGAGACAGAAGACTCCGACTGGACACAGAGACCCGCAGTCCGCTTTTAGTTAACGCGCACGCTGCGAATTTTTATTGTTCGACAACGCACAGGAAAAATCTCCCACCGGCACCACCTTGCAGGCCAAGATCCAGTGCCATATATACGGGCTGGCCAGTGAACGGTTGTGCAGCGCGAGCAGTCGGTTTTTTCAACAAAGAAACTCGCTAGCAGACGCTGTCGGCTTCGCGAGGCGAGAGAGAGGGGACGCGCATGCGCAGTGGGAGTGTGGACGCCGCGGGCAGGGATGCCTAGAGGAGAGAGGGGGGGAGCGTAGGAGAGGAGAGAAACTCGGTAGCAGACGTTCCATGCGTCGGCGTCACGAGGCGAGAGAGGGGGAGCGTGTAGGAGAGGGGATGACGCCCATGCGCAGTGGGGGTGTGGACGCCGCGGGCAGGGGATGCCTAGAGGAGAGAGAGAGGTGGAGAGAAGGTTTTTTATTTTTATTATTTTTTAATGGGTTGGCGCATGCGCAGTGGGGGGTGTGGACGGACGGACACCGGACGGACGGGAGCATGAGACATTAAAGGCTTTCGCCTTAATAACAGCTAGAGCCGGAATCGAACCCAGGCATTCCGCACGGCCGTCAAGTATTCCGGCACAGAGCCGCGCCTGTGCCTAGAACTGCTTTCCAAGACGATCCTACGGAATCGTCATATCCGGACAACGCCTATTGGGGTTAAAGTGTTGGCTCTCCACTTTTATAACAATGTGAGAAGCATTACGTACAGTTCCGACAGATTCAAACGAGACATCAATCTCTTTAGTGTAACGATTGGTATGCGCAATTGCTCGAGATAACCACGTGATATTGTGACGCATATAGTCTCTAAAGATAACGTCAGCTTTCTTCTAAATGTACAAGTCAAAATCACGCCGATATAGCCCGAACTGAGGATGGTTGAAACTAAAGTATGTGCGTTACTGAACCCAATTGTCCTGTTGCAATCCGTGAGTACTGTACCACCTGCTGCTATTACTCAGCAAGATATAGTCAAGCGTTGCTCGAATACGCAGAGAAACGCTGCTTAATATCGCACCGTAACGCGCACTTCATTGCAACGAAAGTCTGTGCTCTAAGTCAGTCACAATGTTACGCTGGCGTGCACGTTTTGCACGACAGTGTTCTCCAAGTGCCTGGTAACCCCATGATATGAACACACCTACACAGTTTACGTAACGACGTCGATCCACATCGTAACGCTTAGCAAAAGCAAAGAAAAGCGGCATAGGCTGCTGCACGCTGAATGCATCGCATGAAATCTATTCCGCTAATGCGTGGGATCTGCCGAATTCTTTTCAAGCTTTTGCTTCTTTATTTATAATTCCCGCTTTGCGGTGATTGAATCTTGCGTCTGAATACTTTTCTTTTTACGTTGGGGCTATTAATTAGCGAGGAGAATTTAGAATGTCCAGACGTGTCGCTTTTTTTTTGCTACTATGTGACCTTTTAAAAGGCGCTCGGTTTGAATGGGATTGGCATACTCTTCGCGGCAAATGTACGAGGGATCTTGGCAATACCGGCCGACGTGGCTTTGTAAACGTCGCTCCTCCTATGATGTAAGTAACCCAGGATGTGCGCTGGCAGACAAGTCGGGAGATAGGCGCTTGGCCCCTTTGAAACGTGTGTGCCCAATAAAAGGTCCGAAAATGTAAGAGACGACAAATGTGTTGAGAATCGACAAGTGTGCTCAGCGCGTACATACATACGAGATGTCACGCGTGGGTTCAGTCTTAACGCCTTCACATGGTACGCTTGTCTCGCTTAACTGGAACACAGAGCAGCAGGATAAAAAGCATCTATTTTAAGCACTCTCCAGAAGTGCTTGCGCAATCGAAAGATCCAGCGACTTCTTAGAACAACCGCTCTTATTTTTGTTCGGTTTCAACACACCGCCACACCCGCGCCCCCAATATCTGTCCTACTTTCGGTCTCCGTTTCTATGGCAACCGCAGCATTTGCCATTTCCTCTCTATCATCCCTCCGATGGGAAGGACAACGTATCGCTTTGTTCTACCAGCTTTTTCTCGCTGGCCATGTTCGCAATTTAACGGCTAGGGCAGTTTTTATCAGTGCTGTCTACTTTCGACGTACTTCGCAGACAGACGTTAGCAAGAAGTATGTTGGCTATATTTATAACCAGGCTGGATGTTTCCATCATGCCCTAAAAGCCCACTCAGAACGCCGGTGCTGAGGAGCACTTCTACTGAGTATCTGACACTTCCGGCGTTCAGCAACGCAACGTGCGATGGGAGCAAGTTACAGCCGTCCTCATAGATTTATCCAGCAGTTGTGGACTTCGTACTCAATAAACACTGCAGTGAAAACTGGTACGCGAAGTAATAATCTAGAGTTACCTCACTCTTTGTTTGTTGTTCGAAGGTAGTGCTTCTTGGAAATTTACTCCACCGCCTGTTTTTCATCTGTATTATAGTTCCTTACAGAGGAGACAAAGTGTATGAAAAAGGACGAGAAAGGCTGGTATGGGTTGATGTGTTCTTGTCTGTCGAACGAACAGTTAAGCATTAAAGAAATAAATAAGACTCGAGCGGTTTGCCCACCTCCGTCAACCACTTGCATGTTTGCCAGTAGCCTTTGAGATCGACGCCTGCGCAGAATTTATTTCTGTGTGCTCCGTCTATCTCAAAAAGCCCCCACCTCCCCGAAGAGGGAATCGTGAGGAAATGCGAATGCATTTCGCGCGCGCTTTCACTCCATTTATATATGGTGGTTGTGGTTTGAAGAAGGAAAAAGGCGCCTAATTTCTGCAGCCCGGTCGGGAGCACAGCGCAGCGCCTTTTTTTTGCTTTTTTTCTTGTTTTTTTTTAATTTTTTTATTTATTTTTTAAAATTTTTTTTCATATATAGCTCCGCCGCAGACCACTTTTAGTTAACGCGCACGCTGCGAATTTTTATTGTTCAACAACGCACAGGAGAAATTTCCCACCGGCACCACCTTGGAGGTCAAGATTCATTGCCATATATACGGGGTGGCCAGTGAACGGTTGTGCAGCGCGAGCAGTCGGTTTTTTCAACCAAGAAACTCGCTAGCAGACGCTGCCTGTGTCGGCGTCGCCAGGCGAGAGAGGAGAGGGGGGAGCGTAGGAGAGGAGAGAGAGAGGTGGGGTGCGCATGCGCAGTGGGGGGGGAGTGTGGACGCTGCGGGCAGAGATGCCTAGAGAAGAGAGGGGGGAGCGTAGGAGAGAAGAAGAGAGGTGGGACGCGCATGCGCAGTGGGGAGTGTGGACGGCGCGGGCAGGGATGCCTAGAGGAGAGAGGGGGGAGCGTAGCAGGGGAGAGAGGAGGGGGAGGCGCATGCACAGTGAGGGTGTGGTTGCCGCGGGGAGGGATGCCTAGGGGAGAGAGGAGGTTTTTTTTATCTTTATTTTTTTTTTGAAAGGGTTTTGCGCATGCGCAGTAAGGGCGGTCACGCCGTACACCACCACCACCGGATTAGGCTTCGCCATAAGATGCTTCACATCTAACACCTGCCGGCGCGCACACCTCCTCAACCTATCCTCCTCCTCCTCCTCCGCGGACAACGCCAACGCCAACGTCGGATGCCTGACATAGCCCGACTATGAAATGCATTCGCATTTAAAAGGAACCCCGTACAAACGGACTCGATAACAGAAAACACTCAAGCAGGTAGCAAAGGTAACCCGTTCATAACAGCACACGTGCCACTATTGAACACCACTAATCTTCCCAACACAAGTCTATCTAAGAGACTGTAGGATTGGGCGTGTAGGTACAACATGACTAAGAATTCAAAAGAGGCGCAACCGTCAGGAGGGGACCGTCTGTTTCACTCCCTCTCTGTCCCATTCTGACAGTTGCGCTGTTGTTTCAAATTCTTAATCAAATCTATCTAAGGCATCTTTAAAATTTCAATTGAATTTACAATCCGCTCATCGGAGACAGATTCGGTGACCAGTAAGTGCAACGAATTCCTAACACTCACACTATGGTATTTTCTATCAGCGCAAAGCTAGGAATCAATAAATACGCGGTAAAACGCTTACAATGCAGCTGTGACAGAGGACTACTATACTCCCGGTCTCATAGGGTTGTTGATATTGCCGATTTGCATTCCGAAATCTCACAGTCCTTACCCCATGACAGAAACTGCGTCACAACAAAATCACACTGTGACGGTCATACTAAGTGTACTCAAG
>JALIZH010021706.1:0-34400 GCA_030522465.1 Rhipicephalus appendiculatus | reverse complement strand
CACCTCCTTGATTTCGGGGGTGGCACCTCCTTGAGATGGTCATTTCTCGCTCTGTATGCCATGGCGAAAAAACATTTCGGGGCGACGTGCCCGGTGTGCCACCCCCTGGCTACGCCACTGCGGGGGAGGGTCGTCTTAGGCGTCGTCTTCGAGTCGTCTTAGGTGAATGCATAAGGGGAACGTGACACTTTGTTTTGCTGGCTTGTAACCGATTGTAGTCCCCCAGTACCGGCATTTTTTCACATTCCACATCCACCGGAACACCGGCGCTGTCGCTGACAAGGAGTCGAACCCGCGATGAAATCCATGCTGGAGGGAGCAGCAGAACTCGACATATTCACATCCGGCGGCCGTCAAAGGTGCAATTTCTCAGAGCGTCACGTCAGCGCCCCTTCTACAACACCGGTCGTTTTTCTTTCGATAACCGTGCGGCCGAGAGCTCTTTATTGCAAGCGCCTCCGAACTCTCCCCCTTCACCTTCTCCATCTCTCGCTCACTCTCTCTTTTTCTTTCTAATCCGAGTCACTGCTTCGAACAGCAAAACGCCACTTCCGGCGCTCCACACGAGCCCCCTTTCTCTCCCCCTCCACTGCATACTATACGCCAGCGTACACGTAACGGATACAACGGGTGCCTGCCCTGCCGCTTATCGCCTTCGTTATCAGCCATGACCGAGGAGGGTACGAGGAGAAGGTAAAAAGCGCCCGCCCACTCTCAAGAGCCTAGGGATTTAACAAAATTCGTTGCTGGCGTAGTTGGTTCGTAGTGTTAAACACTGGATAGCGCGGATTCGACACAGGACAAAGGAATGAAGAACTCTGAAGCACAGGACAAGCGTTTGTCCTGTGCTTTACTGTGCTTTCTTCATTTGTCCTGCGTACTTAAACCTAGGGAACTCATCTAGGGAACGGCGCCGACTTGCGAGAGCGAGAATGCGGAGTTGGCGTGCGTTCTGACGAGGGGGGAAAGTTACGACCGCCGCGGAACGTGAAGAGCTCGGGCTCGCTCGCTCGTTGCGTAAACGACGCCCCCACCGACTGTACGATCAAACGTTCGGTGGCGGCATCTCCAGCGCTCTGAGCGGTCGCGCGTAAAAGCGGAGTGAAAGAGCGGCGGCGGCCGACGAGGGTGGTCGGCTTGGATGCGCCGCGCTGACGCTGTGGAACCGAAATTGTGGGCGATTTTGTGACCATTCATGCTGATATCACAGCGCACACCCAGGACAAGGACGCCGTGAAGTTACCAAAGCTGACGCTCGCGCGCGCTGGTTTCAATCGCTGCAACGTTGATGATCATCGGGGCGCGCGTCTCGCGCCCACGACCATGTGCTTGAGGTTCCGGTTCCCGGTTGTTCCATGGTCGCGACGTCGGCGCTCCGCTCTCCTCCTCGCCGCGGTGGACGTCGCATCGACGTCGTCGGCGTTGACGGCGTCGCTTTGACGACTTCGTCGTCGTCCTCAGCGTGGAGGTTGTGCTTGTGGTGGTGGTGCCGCGGATGGTTGCGGTGGTGGACGCTGCTGGCAGTGCTCGTTGTAGCGGCGAGTCCTTGCCACGAGAACGACTGTGCGTGGAACGTCAATTGCCTCGACTACCCTTATCCTATTGGTGAGCACAGACTCCTCCCTCTGGCAGCGTGTAACGTTGGGCGAGTTGATGCATATTATAACGAAATATTTGCGGTGCAACTGAGAACGAGACAAGAAGAACTAGAGAATACATGATAAGGACTCCGAATGATAGACAAATTTCCAGGTAACAGTGTGTTTGCAGTTGGGTCGCATCTCTTCAAGACTTGAACCTACAATAGGGATGCGTGCATATTCAACGCACGCTCTATAACGACGTATCTACTGGTACACGGCTGGAAAACCTTTATTGTGCGAATAGTATAATTGTGGGGGCGTACCAATTAAGTTTAAGATTTGGCTCCCTGCATAGGCGTGCGCACGAGGGGGGCAGAGGGGGCGCCCTCCCCCCCCTGAGTTACCTTAGAGGGGGGGGGGGCGCAAAGTCGGCCCTATACATTGATTCCCAATAGGGGAGGGGGGCGCGCAACGAACCTTCGCCCCTCCCCCCCCCCCTGAAGGGGAACCCTGTGCACGCTTATGGCTCCCTCTCCTGTCTTCTATCCTCAGTTGCGCCACAAATATTTCGCCTTTTGCCGAGAGATAGAAAGACCGCCTGGTTACGACTCTCGTCTTTAGAGAGATATTTTTAGTAATATACATAGTGCCGGCAGGTCAGGGGGGCCCGCCCTCTCGGTTTCGTAACACTCGATTGCGAGGCCGCGAGAGGCTTCGGGAAACACCTGGGACGGGGAAGGTTCCGACCGGCGAGCGAAAGCAACACAGCCTGAAGTGGTGTTGCGATATCGCAGTCCGCTGACTACCTTCTGCGTCTACCTTCTGCCGGCTGTCGAGTCACTGTTTGCTATGATGTAATGTTAATACACCATCATAACTAAAGGGGACACCAATGAGAAAAGCGATTTTAGTCGTAACAGCAAAGTACTCTTTCAGGACGCCAAAAACAAAAAGCTTGCTTTGAGGAGACGTTAGATATGTGAGAAAACACGCAAAAAGAAAATGCGGGTGGCGACGCCGCCGTGAACTTACAGCACCTTTCTCCGTGACGGGAGAGATTTTGACGGCATCTATATAGGCCTGCGTAGTTCCTAATCGGTATAAATGAAGTAAATTCTCTTCTGATGGAGCCGCAGATTTAACATACCCAGTTATAGGAAATTTCGTCGAGCCAATGTGGCTGAAATAAGAAAAAAAAAAAAAGGCACCTTGAAATCCGTGACGTCGGCATCGCAGGCGTTGGTGGGAAATTTAAAAGCGAAGCTTTCGTCATTGATTTTCTCCTGTATTGATAAGGCTATGGTAGTGAAACTGATGACTCAAGTGTTTTCAGACTATAACTTATCAGTCTAAACTAACTTTTTTGTTTCATAAGCTTAGTGTCCTTTTACGGTTCGACAACCGTATATACCTGTAGGTACGTCACTACTGCGTGTGTTGAACATGCACGTGTCCGCATCATATCGTATTTATTATATTGTAACGCGGCCATGATTGTAACGCGAGGGGTGACTTTCCATTGCGTCCGGGAAGAAAAATAGTTATTTCCATAGGCGTGCGCAGGGTTCCCCTTCAGGGGGGGCGAAGGTAGGCGAAGGCTTGTCGCAGCGCCCCCCTTCCCTATTAAGTCAATGTATGGGGCAGACTTTGCGCCCCCCCCCCCCTTCTTAGGTGACTAGGGGGGGGGCGGCTGCCCCCTCTGCCCCCCTCGTGCGCACGCCTATGGTTATTTCGGTATTCGATTGTAACGCGATGGTCGACTTTAGGTAGCGAAAATCTGGAAAAAAAAAAACAAAAACAAAGCTCGCGTTACATTCGAGTAAATACGGTAGGTGCAAGTTTTCAGAAGCTGTATATCAACTCCCGTGACATTGTTATGAAAACTGTTTGTCCTTCGGAGTCCCTTGTCAGAGTGACGCAGAGTTGAATAGCTTCGTTGGTGGCGCCACTTCGTCACATTGAGTTCAACTAGAAAAGTCGGAAAGCTGTAATTTGCGGAGTAAAACGGTGTTTCGCTTAGTAGAGTGAGGTATTTGTGAAAAGGCAGACCTTTCTCATTATGCTTCGACGAAAACACTCGCTGAGCAACCCAAAATAGTTTCTGATTACCCTATTGGTTGGAGAGGGCGGCGGAGGATGCCGTCGTCATTCTTCTCACTGCCGTTTAGGTTTCTTGGGAGCCCATTTTTCGTGAACCCTTGCAGAATTAGTACATGCAACTGCGGCCTAATTACGGTTTCTCTGGTTTGAACTGACCACGCTTGCACTAAAAAAATCAAAACTTTTTGTCGGCATCGTTAAAGAAAGCATTCGCTGATTAGCTGCTTCATGAGGAGAATAAATGAGACACCGCCTTGAAAAACTCACTCGCGTGCCTTTCTTTTCCTGTTTATCTATCTATCTATCTATCTATCTATCTATCTATCTATCTATCTATCTATCTATCTATCTATCTATCTATCTATCTATCTATCTATCTATCTATCTATCGAGAGAGGGAGGGAGAGTAGAGTAAGTATCTATTGTGTGCGCAATGGGGGGAGGAGGTGAGTGGGCGAGGTCTCGGATGGGGAGACGAAAGACCTTGTGTTGATACACTCTGTTGCGTAATTTGCCCCCAACTTTTTAAAAGTATCTTTCTTCGTCATAAATGGAGGGGTTGACGCGACGCTCAGCGGAGCTTTTTGTCCGGGCCGTCAAATCTCCTGTCGCGAACGGTTATCACAAGTGCACAATCCGGCCGGCAGGGTGTGCAGATAATGCATCTGTGTTCGAATGAACGGTGGAGGGAAGTTCTTGCTTTGCATGTTCCCCGCAACTGATGAAAGCTGAAGCAAAAGAAATAAAGCCGGAAAAAAATTCTCGCGCCACCGAGGTTCAACGGGTTCGGAGGCGCGCATGCATGGTGGTGTCGTCCGTGCCTCTCGATCCGAGAGCTAAAGGGCCGGCAGCAGCTGTCAAAGGGCGTTCTTTGTACGCCCCGAAGACTCCCTCTCTGTTCATCGTCCACATCGGCGGGTTGCCTGTGAGAGTTGACGATGACGGACACTTGAGGCGATCGCATGCGCGGAAAGGGTGGTGGAGGAGGATTAGTGAAAGAGTTGGCAGTGGCGTAGCCAAAGGGGGGGGGTTGGGGGGGGTTCACCCCCCCCCCTTCCCCCGAAATTTTTCAATTTTGCTTGCGTATATAGACACGCATACACACAAACGCACGCACGAACATACATAAAGTATGGTTGAAACCCCCCCCCCCCCCCCCCCCGAAAAAAATTTCTGGCGACGCCCCTGAGAAGTGGTGTGCATGTAGCACAATGTTCCCTGAAAAACTCATTTGCCTCGTTCTATCTTTTTTTTCTCTTTTTTTGTTTTATTCCAGCAGTCTCGTCGTCACAAAAGTAAGCGCAGTCTACGCGGTAGAACGGTACATACAGAGCTACCACGTGTCCTTGAAATGAACCTAGTGTTTCAGGGGGAAAAGTTATTAGGAAGCATGCTATGCGAAGTCAACTGGGCTTCACTACTTTTCCGGGTTATAACTGGAAGTAGAAAAAACAATAGGACACAAAGCTATATAATAAGTGAGAAATATAAAATTCAAGATGAATTGCCTTCAGAAAACCCCGTTTGACATCTGTTACGGCTTTTAAAATGAGGGACACCTGCAGAAACTTAATGTTCCAACAATGTTGGAGAGTGCTGGCTAGGTTTGGCCACTGTTGGATAGTGTTGCCTGTGCGTGGACTGAGCAGCTAATGCTTGGCGTACACGAAGGTTGCCCCCTGAGAAAGTCACCCCACTTTGTTACCTTGCGCATAATTGCGTCAGTAGTGGAACTTATTTCTTCGGATAGCCAAGTACCACCCCACAGATTACTGTTCTGTTAAAGCATAGGTGTGTTTATTCAGTTTTCACAGATTCAGGATTTTAGAAGCGATCACGTGACCAAGGATTTCTGCGAATGCTGCAAACCTGCCCATGGGAAAGGGCTGTTCGTTTTGTGTGATTGGTTGATTGACATACAATAGTCCTGCTTGTCCGTTGCCGGTTTGTTTCTTGGCAGGTTGAATAGGCTGCCGCGTGTTCGGTTTTTCGTAACGCCCCCCGTGTTTTAAAGGCAAAAGCCTCAGGTGCCTCATCGAAAACGAAAATTCACCGTCGGCGTCAACACGCGTGATTGAAAAAATGATCACTTGATGACGTGGATCGCCAAAATTTGTGACCACATCGTCGCGTCGCGTGACGTCATCACATGATATGGTCGCTTGGCCAAAGCTGGGCCGATCGCGGAGGCAGGGCAAATTCTTAGGCGAATGCATTAGGGACCATAGGCGTGCGAACGAGGGGGGGGGCAGGGGGGGCGCCCCCCCCTAGTCACCTAAGAATGGGGGGGCGCGAATTCTGCCCCATACATTGACTTAATAGGGGAAGGGGGGGCGCTGCGACGAGCCTTCCCCCCCCCCCCCCTGAAGGGGGAACCCTGCACACGCCTAAGGGACCTTGTAAATTTTTGATAAACATGCTCAGAAAAGGTATTGTGTGAGCCATACCGCGTTGGGGTTGGCAAGGCGAGATGCGGTTTTTAGGGGCGAAGCTCCTTATAGGGTGTGGGTCTGTCCCTCCGTAGTAGTAGTAGTAGTAGTAGTAGTAGTAGTAGTAGTAGTAGTAGCTATAGTAGTAGTAGTAGTAGGTAGGTAGCCACGTGTAGTGGAATGTACCCACTCCACGTGATAAAGATGACGATGACGCAGTATAGTGGAATGTACCCACTGCACGTGATAACGATGAAGTATAAGCGCGTTCCAGTATAGCGGGATGTACCCACTACACGTGATAACGATGACGCTGATGACCATGAAGTATAAGCGCGTTCCAGACCACACATTCTCTTTCTGCCATGGATGAAAACGATCGAGCTTCGCCCACTCATCATCATTCACTTCGTGGATATGGCGTGATTTTTTTTCCTTCCTAGCGCAAAAAAAGTGCTAAAGTGCTCAGTGATATATTGTCAAGAACTAATTCGAAATCTTCACGCATTGTTCGTCTTTGCTTCGGCTTGCGCGCAACTTGCGTTGAGTCTCACCAGCTGCCATTGTCCACCGGTGGTCCTATAGTTTCGATTTCCATACTTTACGGGCGGAAAGGAAGCACACGTGTCTACAAGTGGCGCGTAAGATACTCCATATAAAAGCCCAATCTCCCCCCGCCTTCTGCCTTCCTGTTTAATCATCCCTCCATTTTGTGATATGATACGCGACCAGACGTGTTTATACGTTGAACTTTCGACGATACGCGTCCCACGGTCCGGCAAAGCGAAGCCGTTGCAAGTCCCCTACGTGTCGTCACACCGGAAAACCGCGGTGCTGCGTCACTATATGGCGGTAGATCGATCAATCTGCTTCGTGGTTCAGCGCGATCGTGGTGACCCGACTATACAGGCGTCGTATTACGGTCGCGTCAGCGTAGCTATATTTCGCCGTTGCAGCGTCGGCAACGTGTGCTCGCCCAGACGTGTTACATCACCGCGACGTTTAAAAAAGGAAAAGATAAAATTAAGCAACCGCTAGCTGGCATGGGCCAAAGTGCAACTCTGTTTCGCTTTCCTGTTTCCCACATCCTGCGTTCGCTGCGGGGGAAAAGAAAAAGAATGAGACAGGAAACAAGAAACGGGCGCTGTATAGAAAGCCTTGCTACGACGTTGTGTCGACTCTGCGAGCCTCGCTTATCTGGGCGATACGTTCCCAGCGGCTGTTCGCGCGTGGCGTGTACAATACGTTCGACGGCTATCGACACGAAAGCCAGCCGTTTGTATCCGGTGCGTAGTAGACGATATACTCTCACTGAATGAAAATAAAAAAAAAAACACAAAGGAAAATGAAACGGATCAGTAAACGAAATACTCTCACTGAAGGAAAAAAACAAAACAAAACAAAATAAAACGAATCAGCAAGTTTTCGAAACTGCAGATTGACGTCATAACTATAGAATTTCCAAATAAAAAGTACTGGGGGGCGAAAACTGGCTGTTCAATCGTTCATCCACTGCACGGTAATCATCGTCCGCTCTTTCGCTGTAAATATCCAGCGTGCTTTTTTTACAGCGAAAGCTGTTATGGGATCACAACAAGGGTCGTTTTTACGCCGTAGTTGTCCGCCGCCGCCGCCGGTGTCCGTAACCAATATCGCACGAAATAAGAAAAAAAACTAATTAAATAAAAAATCACCTATGACACATTGGGAATCGAACCTGGGTCCTCTGCGTGGCAGCCCAGCACTCTACCACTGAGCTACGCCAGTTTTTTTTTTCTTTAATACATGGGAATAAAGCCATCAAATATTGTCATCTAGTGCCAATACAATTCATCACTTTAGAATTACGCCCACATGCACAAAACACACAATTTCACACAGTCCAATAAAACTTCAAAAGTCCGGTAAACAAACACAGGCGTCCAGAAGTCCAAGCCACTCCGGAATAGGATCAAAAGTCTCAACAACACTACGCACATTGGCTGCTTCTTCTCGAAAGACGGACCTTGTCGAGCGAGGTGGCTCAGCATGTCTGTCAATCATGCGGCTTCTCCATAACGAATAAAGACCTAGCAACATGATTAAGTCGTATGGTGCAGAATTGTTTATGCTCTTTTTGAACGGGAGGAACCGAACACCATGGGATGTAATTGGAAATTCTTTTTTTGATGGTTCTCTTGAGAATGTCCCAGAAATGCAGTGCATCACGGCAATGAATAAAGCAATGCTCGATTGTTTCAGGCTCACTGCATAGCCTGCAATTTACAGACCAGGGCACATAAATCCCTTTTTCATGAAGCCATGTCTTTACTGGTAAAGTGGAGGTGTGCAGCTTAAAGAAAAATGTTTTCGCTGCTGGTGATATGCACATTTTACGTACTCGTAAGAACACATCCTGACCAAAGCGAGATAAATATTGCTGTCTGTAAACAGGTTCAGGGAAGAGGGTGCTCACCAGTGCGGCTGTTAGCGTCGTTCTGTCTACGTTGTATAAGTATTCTAACGTGAATCTAGCTTTCAAAAACTGCACAGTGTCGACAATCTCTTTTAAAAAACCCCATAATTGCGATTCTTCAGCAGATCTTGTTGTGACGAAAAGAAAAGGGAGATGGTAAGTAAGACGGTTTCGGATTATAGCCAGAAGAAACGGGTGACAGACATCTTTAAGGTAGAAAAATCGCATCACCAGTTGTCGTACAAACAAATGCACAAGACTAAGCCCACCCTTCTCAAGTGGAAGAAATAGGTTGTCTCTTCTCATGGCTTCCCAGGATGAACTCCAAATAAAGCAGGCAAATATCCTGTGAAACGCCTGAATATGTATGCGAGAGCAGTGCAATACTTGTAGAATGTAGACAAGCTTTGAAGCAAGAAAGATGTTGCAAGCTTTAGCTCTCGCGAAAATAGAAAGGTCGCGTCCTTGCCAAGATGACACCTTTCGACGGAGAGTGGTTATCGCGGACGTCCAATGAGGACCGCTATTACGGTAGTTATCAAGAGGCACGCCAAGGTAACGTAACGGAGTGTTATTCCAATGAATATTTGCAAACACCGAAGGAGTTAGAGCCCACTTACCCAGCCAGAATCTTCTGCTTTTGTCGAAATTTATGCTCGCTCCAGAAATTTCACAAAAACGCGTAGTAGTGTTTAGTGCTTCCTGAACACTCGGTTTATCCACGCAAAAGAAGGCAATGTCATCTGCGTAAGCTAGCACTTTAATTTCCTCGGTTTCATATCTATATCCTTTAATACCAGAATTTAGCAGTACACTTAAACAAAGAGGTTCCAAGTATATTGCAAAGAGCAAAGGTGAGAGCGGACACCCCTGACGTACTGACGAATTTATCTGTATTATACCTGAAAGCGTGCGATTCACAATTAACCTTGTGGTGCACTTTTTGTAACAAAGTGATATGCCGTTGTACAGTACATCTCCTAGTTGGAGATGCCTTAGCAGTCCGAACAAAAAATCGTGCCGTACCTTATCAAAAGCCTTAGCAAGGTCAATCTGAAGAAGCGCTACCTGGTTCATGCTACTGTCAATACACTCAAGGACTGACCGTGCTATATGAATATTCGTTTGTATCGACCGGCCTCGAATTCCACATGTTTGGTGGGCACCGACACATTTAGTAATCACTGTTTGCAACCTGTTCGTAAGTATTTTCGCAAATATCTTATAATCAACGTTACATAAAGATATCGGCCTGTACCCAGTTACTCTCTTTAATACTTCACTGTCAGTACTTTTCGGGATCAAAGTTGTATGTCCCTGATAGAAAGAAGGAGGCAGTTCACAAAGTTCGTAGGCTTCTTTAAAAAGTGGCTCAAGAAAAGGCACTAGAAGTTCTTGAAATTTTATGCAAAATTCCGCGCTAAGGCCATCTGGTCCTGGAGTTTTGTTTTTTCTGCAAAGTTCCAATTGCAAACTTAATTTCTCCTTTAGTTATAGGCCCATCAACAGTGAGCCGATCCTCCTCCTGTAAATTTGGCATTAGAGCAATGAATCGGTGAGCTTTTTCTTCGTAATCAGCCAGAGGCTCAGATGCACTAAAAAGATTTTTGTAATGATCTTCAAATGCGGCTCTTATTTGCTGTGTGTCTGTGCATATGGAGCCACCTGATTCAATTTGCAATATCTGCTTGGAGAGCGCGTATCGCTTTTCATCCCCAAGTGCTCTTTTTGGTGGGTTCATCCTCAGTGAAACGAATAATACGCGAACGAATCATTGCCCCTCTGTATGCCTCCGTGTCATGTTTCTGTATCTGTGCACGAACTACATTTATTTCGTCCCCGTACAACCCCGGATCCTGGCTTTCGAAAGCATGCAGCTTATTAAGCAAATCGTAAAGATAACGCTTTTCATCCTTTTTTCTTTGGGCTAGCTCGCATGAGATACCAATCGCTTCGTACTTAACTTTTTCTTTGAACATTTCCCATTGAGCGAAAATTGGTAGCTGTCGATATTGTGTTACCTGATGGAGCAATTCTTTGACTATTTTTACGAAACATTCTTCGTGCAAGAGCTCTACGTTGAGCTTCCATAATTCCCAATTTGGAGGAATCTTGCGAAATTTTCGAGGACCCCATGAAACTGTCACTAAACAGTGGTCCGTGAAAAATATGGGCTTTACAGCATAGTTGTGAACGTAAGACCATAGGCTTATAGAGATATACACGCGGTCAAGCCGAGCATGAGAGACGCCTTGAAAATGCGTAAACCTCAACGAGGAAGGCGCATGCTCTCCCACATCTATCAGATTATGGTCATTCATTAACTGTTGCAGTAAAGCGGCACTTGCATCGTAACGATTTGTTAAATATGAGTGATCCCTAGAGGCACAAACACAATTAAAGTCCCCCCAACACGATCAAATATCTATCAGTGTTCAGCAAGGAAGCTAAGGACAGGAAGAAAATCTTCCTTTCATTGATTTTTAAGGGAGCGTACACGCAAACAAACCTCCAATTTTCAGAATGAAAAGAGATGTCACAGCAAATAAGACGGCCTTCCCCATCAATATGCAGTGACAACAAAGTGTGACCCAACTGTTTTCTAACCAATAAGAAGCATCCAGCAGAAACACCACGTGCTTGACTAATGTACAAATCATAATCTGGAAAAGTTTCCAGAGCGAAGTTAGGATCTCGAGCCGACGAAATCTTGGTTTCTTGTACTGCAGCATTGAAACTGCGGTGCAAACTGATCCTATGCAGGCTTCATGTCGGGTAAGAAATCGCGTTAACGTGTGTTGTAAAGCGTTTTAGAACAGTAAAGTAACAACCAGGCGTCACACAATACGAATTGCGTAACGAGTGGGTCGTTCAATGCTCCAACCCATTACAAAATGGCATAATTCTTCATCGTCGTCAGCCACAGAAGCAACAAAGTGCACATAATGCGTTACAAGTGTGTAGCGGGTACCGCGCTTTTCCGAAGAATGAAGAATACTGGTATAGTAGACGCTTCCCCACTACACAAAAATTATGATGATTTATGGCGTAGTGGGTACCATGTAAGTGCGCTTGTAGTAGTTGCCCCAAGAGTGTTTAAAAAAGGTTCTAGAAAGGCCGCCCTTCCAGCTTTCGCTGTGACTGTGCTGCGCATTCCGCGCAGGCCTGGCGGTTTTTATTAAGGCCAAAGCCTTAGATGCCTCACCAAACACGAAAATCGACAGTCGGCGATGTAAATACGAGTGATGCGAAAAATCGTCAGCACGTGAAGACGTCACAGATCGACACAATATGTGACGTCCCTATGACGTCATCATAACGTGAAGTCTTTAATGACGTCATGACATGACATTGTCGATTGGTCGAAGGTGCAAATTTTCGGGCTAGTAAACAATTGCTTGAGAGAAATTTTGAAAGTAAACAACTGCTGGAGAGAATGAATTCACCGTTTCGCACTCGCATTGCACATTCATGGTATGATAGATTCGCGTCTTACCGCTAGTATATCCTTCCATATAGCGTTGGCCTTTTTTTTCTTTATATTTTGATGATATTAAGCCAATCGTATTGTGCCAATTTTAGTGTCCTCGCAATCAACATATGTATCTGTATAACTAACGTGGCACGTACTGTCCAATTCGTTTCCTCCTGTACATTCTTATTTCGTTAATTATTAGTGGTGCACAATTCTTTTTTACGTGTTGGAACCGATGTCTAAGTTTACTGCAGTGATTAAAAGGGTGGTTAATTAAGAGGGTGACTAATTAACGGCACAACAGTTGGCGCCCTGACGAATACAAGTCCCCATGTCAAAACGTCCGCAGCGACGCTCCTTGTGATACATGCTGATCACTTCAAGGACCCTGTGCAATTCTAACTTGTTTTGCGTTCGTTAAAACCTTAATGGTATGTGCTACATGTGGTATGGTACGTCATTAAGGTATGGTAACTTTTACATCTAACTATTAAGGTATGGTAACCTTTATGGTTACATGTGGCATGGTAAGATCCCACATAGCCCACCTGACACAGTGGTCTACTGGTTATGGTGCTCGACTGGTGACCCGAAAGTCGCGGGAACGAATCGCGGCCGCGGCGGCTGCATTTTCGATGGGGGCAAAAATGCTTCAGGCCCGTGTACTTAGATTTGGGTGCAGGTTAAAGAACCGCAGCAGGTCGAAATTTCCGGAGCCCTCCACGGCGTCGCTCGTAATCATATCGTGGTTTTCGGACGTTAAACCCCAACAATTGCGGTATTATTATTAGAGTCCAGATAGCAGGGTGTTTCAATATCAAGCAATGTTTCGGCCACAAGAACGAAAAAATATAATTTCTCCATTTCCGCCATGCCTACTAAGACGGGACGCGTAGTTTATATTAGTTTATACCGCAGCCTACCACCATGCTACCACGTACACCCTGCAGCAAAAATTTGTGGGATGCGAAATTTTCGCGAAATCTATATTCTCGCTTTTGTCTGGGACCATAACCTCCAAATAAATATTCCAGCCCGTAGTTGGTCTTGCAACCTATGCACATGGCACCAGCTAGATTAGAAGCATTATGCAGTAATACAGAAGAAATTCGCATTTGTTGGGCAGCCATCGTCCCGTAAACTTTTGCTGTTGGCTGTACGTGGTCGCAGCCTTGCGAAAGCTTCAAGTGTTGGTGCGTTTCGAGGAAATCATTCCTGCGTGAGTTTTTAAGCTCTAAGTTCTCTAGCAAGGCCTGAAGTTCAGGGAAACATGGAAGCTTGAAGAGATTAAGAATCTTTGGAACACTGGTTGTCATTGGAGCGAAAGTTCCGACAAGGTGTTTTGTCATCTTCAAGGCAACGGTTGCAGCCCTGAAGAAGACCGAACCGCTTGTTGAAACGTTGGCTTCATCGACACCTCATTGTGGCTTCTCTTTTCCCTCTACCCACCGTTATCCGTTATCTTGTTTTATTATTATTTCCCTTCAAGCCTGTTCATGCCCACTTGTAATACCTGCAGGTCTGTGTCTCTCTATAGCCCGCTTTTTTTTTTTATCTCGCTTTATCTCGGCCCTTTCTCGAGTACCGTTGTAACGTTCCTTTCCCGCTCAGTGCTTACCTGATATTCGTGCAATCTTGCTAAGGTCGACTGCCGCCACGAGTGACAGGTGTGGGATTAAGAACGGGAGATAAAGAACGAGATAAGAAAACGAAAAAGAGGAACTTTTTGTACGCTCGTGTCTGTGAGGTGACGCCACTATTTCTACACACGCGCGTGTGTGGGTGTGTGTGCTTGAGTCACTGTGTAAACACGCGCGCCTTATCGCGACTCTCCTCACTTCCCCTCGGCCTAAGTTCGTCTCCATGAATCATTCCGATAAGACTTTATCTATGGGAAACTAAATTCGTGCACGTACGCCCGGCTGAGCTCTTGAGGGACGTAATCGTTGAGGATATCTACCGGCAATCCCATTGAAACGCGACGGCCACAAATATGGTCATACATCATTTTGTTATAACCATGTGCTGATCGATCTGTTGCACTCAAATCTATCTATTGCACTCTTGCTTTAAGTGCGGAGCACTTTAGGGGGCCGGGCTGTCATATGCTGTCGTACGCTGTGATCGTATCATGTCGTTGTCGCTTGGCGTAACGCAGTCAAAACCACACATACCATATAGCCATATGTAGCATATTGGGCTCGCGGCAAAGAGAAATCTTCTTCCTCTTGTTCTTCGAGCGCCTTGATGATGATAATAACGCAGGCAAAATCACATATAGCATAGCCATCTGTAGCATATTGAGCGCTTGCTCGCGCCAAAGAGAAATCTACTTCATCTTATTCTTTGAACGCCTTGATGATGATATTACGTGCGGATCACTTTAGAGGCCCGGGCTGTCGTGTGCTGTCGTCTCTTGGCGTAACGCAGGCAAAACCACGTATAAAAATTGCAAAAAAAAAAAAGAGGACGCAAGCGAGAAACAGAAAGAGAGATAAATGAAGGGAAAAAATAGGAAGAAAAATAGAAATGATAGAAAAAAACTGGAAAAGAGAAAAATAAAGAGATGAGGCAGTTAAGGTAAAACTAGGAGAGAAAAAAGAATGCTGCCCAGCTTCGCACTTCCTTTAGGCTTGGCACCAATAGTACGAAGCTGGCTAAATTTTTATTTGAAGCTGCCTATTAACGCAGACGGCCAGACAACCTTAAACAAACATACACACATAACACGCCCATAAAGAAATAAACATGAATACACACACGCACGAGTCTCGACCAAGGTTAAACCCACATACAAACTCGCACACACGATCACTAGAAAGTGTGTAAACGCCACTCTCAGAGCCGGAAACGTTTGCGACTCTCCCATAAGAACATAAGCGTATACGAACATCTCCCGAGTGCACCGATTACAAACGTTAAAACAGACAGGAAACGCAGATGGCCTGTTCTTGAGACAGCGAGGGTACTTTGATGTGGACGGGCGTGGGCCAATAAATCACCGGGCCGAGCGACCCTCCAATACTGAAGCACACATAGCAAGAACCGCGCGTCATCCTCGGAAGCGCTTGCGCAAGCCAGAAACAAAAAAACAGGCGTTCTGTTCGCACGCTGTACGCGCAACCATAGTGTTTCACGCAACACATGTCGCCATATCGCGGTCGCATCAGTTCCAACCAACGCGCTCCAGACATGAGAGGGCGCGCTCTTCGACCTATGTGTTACACGAGCTTTTGCGACTGCGCACCTGATGTCGGGCCGGGAGCCGACATTAATGGCTTCGGCGCGCGACCACCAACCAGCGCCCGCGGTCTCATGAGTGACGTATGCCAGATCCTATCCACCCGTCACCCCTCTGCAGAGAGCTTGTCTCTTGTGGGTGTCTTTCCTTTTGCCTCTACATCGCGGTTGCATGCTACGAGTTGCGTCGCTCATAAAAACGAAACAGAGCCGCAGGCCGCATATAAGAGTCCCACAGAGATCAGCAGACGACACTTCGACAGATGACACATATGAAGATACACTGTGCACTCATAGAGAGGCGCATACGACACTTCGACAGACGACACATAAGATACACTGTACGCTCATAGAAAGGAGCAGACGACACATCTACAGACGATGCATAAAATATACAACACACGCATAGAGTCGAGCAGACGACGCTTCTACAAACGATGCATAAAAGATACAATGTATGCACGCAGAGTGGAGCGCACGACACTTTAGCAGACAAGAGATAGACAACTAGAGAGGATACACGCAATGCTTCCTTGTCGCGCGCGATGCCGAAGGGCGTATGTGACACGTGGTCACGTGCCTCGACGCTTCCTGGTGTGCTCTGGCTTCCTTATGTCTCTACTCATTCGACGTTTCCGCAGAAAGAGTCGACGTTGCGACGCGGGAACTGAATGCAGTCGTCTACGCGAAGTGCGTCCTCTTGTCCTTTATTGCTCACGACTTGCAATGCGCGCGTCGTGTGTCGTTTAAAACGGTTGTCATCGCTACTCATTTTGTGGATGGATTCTGCTTGAAAGCGTGCCTGACAAACTGTACTTTGTACGTAGATTTGTTGCGACGTTCTGTTATCCGTTACAATTGCTTTTGGTGGTGGTGGTGAAAACTTTTTATTCGCTAGACATTTTCTGCGGAGAAGCTCCGGGTAGTCGGATGTCATTGGCTTGCGGTGGGGGGCGCTCAGTCCAGGGCTCCGCTTGCAGCAGCCGCGCTGCAGGCCCGGTCGATCAGACTCGGCTGATCTTCCAGGTTCTCGCTGGCCAGCAGCTCTTCCCATCGCTCCGCTGAGGGATTCTGTATTGGTGCTAAGGCTGTAATGGCCTGACATTCCCACGTGATGTGGTACAGGTTAACTTTAGCTGGCGATGCCACGTCATGCTTGTATTTCAAGGACTCACCTCTCGTCGCGTTCCGCAACAGCTCTTTCGAAGTATAATTATGGAAAACAATCTCAAGTGCACAAGTGTTGCAGATTGGGCGAGTTAATTGGCCCTGGTTTTGCAGCATGCTGCGGGTGACCGGAAGGGACATGTGACGCCATGACAGCTGCCATCGCTCCTGACGTCACCTGTTCCAGAACTATTGATTGCAGACGTGGAGCTTAAAAACCGAGCTAAACTTGACCATTCAGGCGACGCTAAAGAGAACAAAATAAATTGAGCTATTTAACACGCGTGTCATCATTTCCCGACACTTCACCCCACCCCAGCGAGGATTGGGACATTGACTAATTTCTCCGTATTCTCCAGTCGGCACTTCGAGCCAATCAAGAGAGTCCGTAGCGGCCGTCTGAACCAATCAGAGCCGACAAAATGGCGGCTAATTTGACAAAGCTGCGGACTTCGACAATGTCCCAAACAGCGAGTCAAATGCAGTGCGTGGTGATTTAGTGGTAAAAATCTAAACAGAAACGCATATTAGCGTTACTTAATTTTCATTACCCCTGACTACCTTATACCTTGTTAGCCAAATGTGTAGTGAGCACTAGCCAGCATTAGCCGTCATTTAACCAACATTGCCAGTGTTGGTATATGCACTATGCGAGTAACTAATATATATGCTTCACAGAGCATGCTTCAGACAAACTCGTACATTTTTGCTCTCCCTCTTGCCCCTTCTTGTGCTAACGTACTAAGCTCGCTCTTAACCCAAGAAGCGGCTTACTAACGTGAAAAAAGACTTACAGTCGAAAGATATTCTGTCGGCAGCTTTGAACAGCATAACACTAAAAACAAAAGAAAGAGAACACGTATGCAGTGGATTTTTGTGGAGCCTTCGTTCAGTGGCGTAGCCAGGGGGGGGGGGGGTTGAGGGTTTCAACCCCCCCCCCCCCCCGAAATTTTTCAATTTTGCTTGCGTATATATACACGGACACATACAAACGCACGCACAAACACACATAAAAAAACACACATAAAAAAACACCGAAAAAAAATTTCTGGCTACGCTCCTGCCTTCGTTCGTGTATGTGCACGAAACGTGGAAGCGACCGTCGCGTACATATATCGCATGTACTGGCGTAGCCTGCAACGTGCGATGCATTTCTTGAATGCGTGCCTTAGTTGCGATTGGTTACGCGGGAACTGCCGCGTTTCCGTGACTTTCGTTTCGTTCCCACAGCGGTCGGCCCAGGTTTTTCTCAACTATCGCATTACGGATAGTGATTGCGTTGCAAATCGTGACTACAGACTGCTTCGTAGGAGTAGTAGCTATAGCTATAACGCTGTACTATCCCAGGTGAAATGTGTGACTGGGAATCGAACTGGTTTCGGCCGGTGTTAACTCGGATCAGCTGGTTCTATCTGGCTACAAGCTTGTCCCAGCAATGGAAGCAGCTGGTTCCAGTTACAAGCCAACTGGGAATTAACTGGTACCATGGCCAGTTGTACTGGAAGTAACCGGACCCACTTGGGATCCAACTGGAACTGGAAGCAAGTGGTTCCATTTGAGGTCCATGGTACTTTGAGAATTTGTGTGGTGAGAACCAGCTGGTACCAGTTGGTGTGCAATACCATGACCATCCGTACTTCATGAATGGATGAATGAATGGAAGAACTTTATTGAGGTCCATTAGGTCGAGCTAGTTTATGGTCTCAAAAAATATTTGTAGTCGGTAATATCGTGAAACGCACTAAAACGTGTGCTATAGAGGTTTCATGAACAGGTTTGAAGTGCCTCACACAGGCAATGGCCAACGTTTCGATACGTGGACCTGTCTTCTTCGAAGGCGCCTTGTTATGCTGGTGTGTTAGTTTTAGAAGGGTCAGTCGTTGATATCATGTGGTGTCGATAGCGGTACTTGTTATCTACAAAAGATTATATCAACGGCTAGACTCCTCCAGGCATTGCAAGGTCGATCGCGGTCAAGTTAATCCGGTAACGCATAATAAAATATAAGGCTAGCATCCAAACGCGACAACACGTGTGCGATTATATATAACATTTTTTAACTCAGAAATGAATACTCTCTATCAGCTAGATAGGTGAAGTGATGGTGTTCTGATGCATCACACGTGTTTTCGCGCATGCGCACGGACCTTGCACCCTGTATAAAAGCGGCCGGAGTACCTTCAATAAATTCAGTTGAAAGTCAGCTCTCTTTCCTGTCTCTGTTGCTCCTTCCTACTGTTGTTGCGCTGTACCTACGGTATTCAGCATGAACCAACTCGCCCAAATCGAGCTCTTGTAACCATAGGTCCTGTCGAAATTTTTGTTGACCGCTGGACCCGCAGGTCCTGTTGTCAGAAAGGTAGGAAGCAACTAAGTGACAGGCAATAACAGCCAGCTGATATCCGTGCGAGATCTGCAGTTTGAAATTTACTTGATTTGAACGTTCATCCTGGGATTCCCAGCTGGAAATTAAAGATTACAAACGGAAATTATTTTACTGAGACACGATTTTCACCTTTGCACTTGTCAAGTTGTCCCACTTTGGGTAGTGGCCCCTTTTTCCAGTGGTCGACTTAATTGAACTGGTCCCTGTTCGAGGAACGGGACGCCGGCACCATCTTCACTAATTAATCAGCGGGGGGCGGAGCCAGCCGCGATTGCACTAGCCATCAGGAGCCGAAAATGGTCTTGCACTAGCGATTCCAAAGCAGCAATTATGGTGTACTGGAATGGGGTAGTGTGCCGTCTCGCGCCTGAGACGTGGCTCTTTTTGCGATGACGGCCTAGTCAACAGAGCACACCGTTCTACGGTGGCGCCACCACTCGCTGGAGCTTGAAGTCATTGTATGACAGCGGATAATATACGGCCTCCGAGATGGGCTCGGCTTTCACGGAGGCCTTGTTTAAACTTACACTAATTGGTGCACGAGTGCTTCGCCTATCTTCGCTGACACTTCGTTTCTGCGGCGCTCTCTTGTGTTGCTGGCAATGGTGAATCTTCGAGACTATGCGACAGAAAGAGGTGGTAGCCAGGGGAGCACCGTTAAGAATCTTGCGGACATCAGATACACATTAGCAGACGATCGAAAAACACCCGCATCATTCAGCAATGGTCTTTCGCTCTTATTACCATCTGCAGAGTTCAATTAATAGTTTCAGCTAGTAAATGTTTCCTTTTATCGCATTATGCAAACACAAGGCTTACATGAGCAAACAACGAAATCTTTTACCGTCTGCACTATGTACAGACGACGCTCAATACAAGCATTGAAAGCAGACGATTAGAAATGTAGTGCCGCGCACGTACGTTATGATTGTTTCGTTTCCTGACGTTACTCAGCGTGTGAAGAACTTTGAAGCCGTTATGTTACCCCGCATTTTGAGCTCTTCTTTCACGTACGAAGCGACAAAAGGTGGCAATCATGTGGACTTAATTAAGCGACCTCAAGTAAGTGTACTTGTTCACTTCCACAATCGCACTCTGTGGGGGGGGGCACGTTTAAGACTTTTCATATTTGTCGGCGGTTAGTCACATAATGGTATGAAACCTAGAAACAAACAAAACTGTGCGAAAGAATGATGTTTATCTGCCTTAACCAGCACTAGGCCCCGCATGACTAATTCAAAATTCGCGCCATAGGCACACCGTTCGATCGCAGCGCCCTCCTGGTGGCGTCATCGCAAAAGCGACCACCACTCTCCCATTGGTTTGCTCTGAAGACGGCACACTATCCCATTCTAGTACACCATACAGCAATTCAGACCTTTAGCACAGGCTATGTCGCTGGGGCTGCGGCTAAACTTATCGACAAGGTCGAAACTATCGAAACTGAAATTCGATGGTTTCTTGCAGATATGGGGCAAGTGGACGAGACTAGGGTATACCTCAACGAGGTGACGAATGATGTGACACGAGGACTTGCTTGCCGTGCCGGTCAGAATCGAACCGACGCCCGATACCATTCATCATCATCATCATCATCATCATCATCAGCCTGTCTACGCCCACTGCAGGGCAAAGGCCTCTCCCATGTTTCGCCAATCAACCCGGTCCTGTGCTTTCTGCTGCCACGTTATACCTTAAGCTGAGAACGACGCAGCGAGCGATGGAAAGGAAAATGATAGGTGTAACCTTAAGAGACAGGAAGAGAGCAGAGTGGGTCAGGGAACAAACGGGGGGTTAAGGATATCATAGTTGAAATCAAGAAGAAGAAATGGACATGGGCCGGGCACCCTAGCACGTCGGCAGGATTCCAAGAGATGGCAAACGCGTGAGGGGGAGACTGAAAATTGGGTGGGTAGATGAGATTAAGAAGTTTGCAGGTATAACGATACCATTCAGGGGGATCATAAAGATCCCCTGAATGGGGATCTTTATGGGGGTGCCCCCCCCCCCGTGCGCACTCCTATGCGCAGCGGCATCTGTTGTCACGAAAAAAAATTATGTGCAGCTGTAACGTTCAGAGGCTTATTAATCAAAAGATATGCGTCGACGCATGTACTGCTCTTCTTTTTCCCCCCTTTCACTCGTGCAACGCGAAGAGCCAAATGGAGCAATATACAACATTTCCAACTTTTCTTCTTCTCGAAGGGAAGCGAGCAACGGCCGGGCCCCTCTTCTTCTCTGTGTTTATAAAACAGTGCAAGCAATCGCCCCGAGTTCAAGGACCGTTTTAGGCCGCTGCATCTCTCCACGGCATCGGCCCGCTCTGGATGTGGTGCCCGCGCCTGCCGGGGCGGCCGCACCCTTCCTCGACTACGGCACGTTCGTTCTCGCACCTCGGTCGGCGGATTCCGCACCCTTTCGCTCATTCTCACCCGGCACTCCTATTGTGCGCAGCACACGCGAAGCTCGCGTAGTATGTGTGCAAAATCTTTATTAAGGCGGAAGCCTTATAAGTGCCATGAGCAGGGGCGTAGCCAAAAATTTTTTCGGGGGGGGGGCACCTCCTTGATTTCGGGGAGGGCACCTACGTGAAATGGCCATTTTTCGCTATGTATGCCATTGCGAAAAAAAAATTTCGGGAGGGGGGGGCGTGCCCGGTGTGCCACCCCCCTGGCTACGCCACTGGCCATGAGTAGAACAATCTGGCGTCGTCGGCAGCGCGCAGGGGCTGGGCAAAGATACTTTGAAATTGTATCCCGATACTATACAAGATACTCAGGCAAGAAGTATTTGAGATACTGATACAAGATACTTCAGAAATAATTGTGTCCGATACGATACTTCCCAAATGTATCTTAAGATACTTCGATACATTTGCAAATTAGCTATTATAGATCTATATAATGATGCAGCAAAGGCCTATATACAAATGTGTTTACTGGAAAACTTCTTAACTGCGATCAACTTTGTTTAATTTTAACGAAATGCCTATTTGTATCCCAAGATTTTTGTCTTTCTTGCTCAGTTAGATTCCGAAAGAACTTTTTCCGATTTGCTTGGCTGCTTAACATGACAGCTCATTAACCGTTGTTCTGTTAGTGGTTTTTGCTTGACCCTTTTGTGATTGATGGATGTCGCTGTTCTACTTGGCCACCAACGATAGCGGGTTGCCATATATTTGCAAGAACGTTATTAAGATGCCTCCGCATGATTATGCAGATACCGGTGCGCACTCTTGCTTTGTCCGCAAGCATATTACCGTTTTCTAATACCGTATCAACAAACATGTGTAGAGCAGCAACAGCGTTGGTAGAGATATTGTTTGTGACGCATCGTGTGAAAACGACGAACTACGTAGTCAGCACTCAAAATTCACGGAGGACATAAAACTGCACTGATTTTTCATATTGTACTTATCTGCTGGCGTAAAGCGTTCGTTAGCAACACATTCAGTAACGCGCGATTTTTTACTATTTCTTCGAGGGAACTTGAGCCGCCCAGAAACGCCTCAGACGAATTGTAGATGCACCAAGCGCACGCAGGATGTCACTGATATTTACTATTCCCACTTTTAGCTCTGGTTCCCCTGCATATTTGTAACAATAAGAATACTTTATGTTGACCTAAAGAAAATGAAAATGAGTATAAGTCAAATAGCTAGGCCACTCCGTATTGAACAACCAAAGTGAATAAGTATACAGGGTGTTTTACGTGAGTATAACCAAATTAAATAAAAAAAAATGGCTAACCACCACTGAAAGAAATAAAAGATTTATGGTTTACTGTGATGCAAACCATAAATTATATTGAGCTTAATTAGTTAATGAAATAAGGTCGGTTTTGCGACATTTTTCACATTACATTCACTTTAGAGCCAACTTCGCTTCGACACATCGTAGAGCGCATTTAAAAACGACCGACCCACTTTTGTTTGGCAGCGTACATGCTGTGTGATGAATATTTACAGGCTTTTAAAGAAAGCCCGCACAATATGAGATAGAACCACGTTCGCAGACAGTTAAAAAATAAGAATAAAGCACAGAACGTATTTTAGCAGCAGGCTACAAAACGCATACCACAAAAAGTCACAGTTTCGCCACAAGGCGAAGCAATGAATGCGATAGCAACAAATTGGAATGCCAAGCGACGAATGGCAAGCAGGTCGAAAAGTACAGGTACAGACGAGCGCGAACTAACAAGTGTCACAGTTGTTACTTCGCTGTTTTTGAAAAGCGTGCTCTTTTCGCAAACGGGGGGCACTGCAGCGAGCGATGTGACCTTCGCGCGCCCGGTAACTACAAAGCTATCGTTCCGGCTAAAGCCCCATTCTCCGCCACCGCGAGATAAGCGCGCGCGCGCACGGGTATCTATCCTCACCCCCCAACCCCCCCCTCCCCCCCCCCCCCCTTCGGGTAAAGTGCGCGCCGGAGAGCTAGGAGCGCCTGAGCGCGCGTCGCGACGAACGGGGCAGCTAAGCCCCGCCGAGCGCGGCCTCTGCGCCATCTCGCTGGTAATGCTGAAAACAAGCTGAAAACTCGCTGTATATAAATAGCTCGCCGTTTGAACGTTGAAAGACGTTCGCCTTCGTGGCTGAGCGGACATTTGCCGCGCATAATTTCTCCTGGTTTAAAGCATACTACCCATTACCTAGTATGCACTAAGTGATTGAAGTACGCACTAGGGACGGGATATCGCTATCGCGTTCAATCAACTCTTAAAGGCGAAGCTTAAGGGTCCCCCAATTTTTTTCTTTGAGGTTTTTATAAATATATAGATACATATACATATACGGGACATGACGGCGACGCCGACGGCGAAAACCAGCCGAGAGTGTCCATATAATTGCAATCGCAATAAAAATAGACGGGCGATAACTATACAGAGGCCCAGGTAATGTATGGAATGCAAACGGAGGACAGCAAAGAGAGCACTTTGGCGCACATTCAAATTATCATTCAAAAACTTCTGGAATAATTCAATTGGAAGAACAAAGACACAGTACGTCAAAATATTTACTGTTACGTAAATGCTTGTTTTATTACATCTATCATCAGCACCGATAGTGCGATGGTTGCTAGAATCTCATTCGCATGTAAGTCAATCTCATCGTATCCAAGTCATGCTTACATACAAAAAATCCTTCAAATCGCTGATGAATGAAAGCCGCGAGACGCAAAGGAGCCCCATCGTTGCATTCTTAATTGAGACTTTGCAACGAAGCACCACGCAAGACAAACTTTGATAACCCCACCATAGCCGCACCAAAATTCTAGTGAAAGACGCCGCACGCATTATAGTACGCAGCACAGTGTCGTGGCTACGAACAAGTGTCATGGTACAGAAACAAATAAAAAAGAAAGAAAACAGCCATAAAACGCAGACGTTCGCGCGCTTAATTTTGTCGAGATGGCTCGAGCGCCATCACGTGACTCTGCTCCACCAGTTGGGACGCAAGGACCTCATCGCCTGTGCTTGCTGAAGCGCTCTGGCGGAAGTATACAATAATGTTACTGTCGTTAGTTTTATTCAGGTGGATTAGTGGTAGCAATATCAGCTTGAGAACCGGAATTTCAGGTCGACGTTTATTGTTTCGCACGGTGACGTTTCTACAGCAGTATCTTGTATCTTAAGATACACGATACATTATTGAATGTAGTGGAAATACATGTACAAATACTCAATTTGCGAGACGTATAGCGATACAGATACAAGATACCCAAAGAGTATCTAAGATAGTATCTAAGATACATGTATCTTCGATACTGCCCAGCACTGGCAGCGCGAATGCTACAAAACGCCACGTGGTACCCCTAGCAAAAATTCCCAATAGAAAAACCAATAGCCTATTGGGTTATTGACACCAATAGGTCTATTGGTTTATTGGTTATATTGGTCTATAGGTCTATTTGGAGCGTATTGGTGTATTGGTTCTGTATTATCCAATTGGAACTGTATTGGCCTATTGGTTCGCTATTTGCCTAATGGTATTGTATTGGTTTTGTATTTGTCTATTGGTAATGTATTAGCCTTGTATTTGGCTACTTGTCAGCCATTACCGTATTAAAATTAGTGTGGCGTAAGTGTTTCATGGGCGTCCAGTCGTCATGCAGAAGGCACACAATATGGCAGCGCTCCTGCAGTGGTAATAACAGTGGATGAATGAGGCATATGTTCAAATATATTCTCATAATCAAGACTACAAATCCTTCTTCCGGCCCTTCATGATGTCGGCGATCTTGCATGCAACTATGTCTTGCGTCAATTTGTTCTGCTTCCACATTGGCACTCAAAGAAATGCCTGAAAAATACTGAAAATAAACAAGGCCACGAAATCAGAAAACTGCAACACTTCTTTAATTAAAGTTTAACTTTGATAGCAAGGTGTAGAAAGTTGTGGGCACAGTGAGAAATTATCTAGACGTTTCATTCACTGCACATGTTCACAATGCTGCAAAAGCTGAACTATAGCAAAAGATTGAGTGACATATTACACAGCCAAGTGTGGCTTATTGCGTGAAAGCGTGAAAGAAAACAGTCTAGCGGCAAATTTTTGCGGCAACAAAGGAAGGAAAAGAAGAGAGGGACAAAAAAAAAGTAGCGCCTCGTTCCTTTTACACGTTTGTGCCCTGCGTTCTATGAGCTATACCCAAGAATGAACTGCAAACTCGCTCAAGCTTACATCTTGTGTGGTTAACATTAAATTACAGCAATCTCTCTCAATTATCACTTACAATCTGTGACGTGATCTTTTTCGGACAATCTGTGGCGTGACCTTCTTCGGAATGGTGGTGCGGCTATCATACCTTAGCATGAAGTAAATTAAGCTAGGGTAGATTTACCATGAGACAATAAATATATTTATATATAACACACTGTAGTCAAAGCAACCCAGATTCCATATCGTTGCAGGCCCAACACAAGAGTCGGGTTGCAATGGGTTGGATAAGACACGTGCTGCACGTTACATGCTTATGCAGTTCATCCAACAGCATTAATAAATCGCAACATTGTAATATGCTATGCACATTTTGAAATTTTCGTGTAGACTTCACGCGGTTCTTGTGACATTATGTCGAACAAGTTTGATGAGCCGATTGTTGCTGACTACACCACAGAAACCGCCTCTACTAGAGTGTTTTATTATGAGGCGATAAAAGCGTTTTTGGCTCAACACGCACGTTGTACATACAGTACACAAAGGGTTTCCGAGACTTCAACTACACTCGCGAGCAGGGCGCCAGTCCTTCACCTCTAATCTATGCTTATGTTTTCTTTTTTTTTCATAATGACAAACCCAAAAACAAAATGCAACGCTACATGTACTCAATATTTCAACCTCTATTTGAGCGTCTGGACTTGCAATCGAGGCATCGATGCTATCGCTGTCATCAGACACCGGAGGTGGAGGACGATAAACTTGTTTTGCCGGCCTTTCGGCTTCGTCCCACGTTTTTAATAATAAAAAAAGAAAGTTGATAACAAACAAATACTAAATGCGAGTAAATACCAAGCACTCAACTCACCAAACAATCGGAGCACAGGACTTGAAGTAACCTTGTTGTTCGTCCTGCCATTATTCTTGGTGCCACTTTTTAGAGTAGAAATCCAATACATTGATGGCTGAGAAGCTCTTATCTTGGCGCACGCTGAACGCAGTCTTCACGTTATCATCGCGGAAGCACACTGGAGCATCGAGATTACACAAAACGCGCGCTGAGGCGAAAAATCGGCAGGGTTCTGCATGACACGTGCAAACACAGACCATTTCGGCTTAACTTGGCCGCAGGCTCGGCTTGTCTTCGTATACCGGCCGAGCGCGGATGGCGCGCTAGACGCACCGTTGGTCGCGTTTGCAGATTCACATTTTTTTCTCCTCTATTTCTATAGCACGACTTATATTGCTTAGCATACATTATTAGAGAATTTAAATGTTATCCGAAGCTTATTTTAAGGTTAGGACATGGCTTAGCTTGCTGAACCAAGGAACATGTAAAAAAAAAAAGTTCTAACATGCAGCGTCGCGTCGCCATGCCGCACATCGTTGCAGTTTTTTGTTGTTAACGGCTGGGTCTCTGCCGGTTGCGGTCGTTGTGGTCTCATGCAGATGCATGGCAGTTCTATTTTTATCATTCTATGCTGTGTGTTGTCGGTTCCTTCGCAAGCATCGCGCGTCTGCAAGTTTTTCTTTAGCGTGTTTTACCAGGGCCCGTTTACCGCACGGCAGGTACGGAAACACCTACCGTGGTATTCGACACGCAGCTTTTTTTATAACTTTTTAGCCGCACGAGTTGCTGCGTACAGTAACATCATGACATGATCAAAGTGACACGACTAAAAAAAGCTACGTGCCGGCCACGACGGTAGAGTATTTCTCGTACGTTGAACCGGCACTGCTAAAACACTCTTTTGTTACGCCATATGCGTCTCGTCGCCCTCGCGCTGTTATAATCTTCGTTTCAAACACGGTTTCAAAGCTGCATATATCGATGGACGACAGTGATCCAGAAGTTGAGTGCTCCGCTCAGCCTATATGTCAATGAAGTGGAAACACTGCAAGCGGCTGCCGCTTTTCTACACTTATGCCATATTGCCTGCCACACTTACAAGGCGATGTTTCTATTATTCTGGTGTCTCAAAGTGAACTGCTTTTCGCGATTAAGCTCAATCGGGATAAAACTTCTCAATAGTGAATTGCACCCGTTTGCAGCTTGCTTAACAGAGCCAATCACGATGAAGGAACCGACGTGGTCAATCAGTCATAAAAGAATATAGCTACGAGCAGCTGTATAATTCTTGCTCTCCGCTTTTCCTACAATATGGCAAATAGCTGAGAATTTAATGGTTATTTTTGCTCAAGTATAAGATAACTCTTGATCATCAGATAATGTATCATCACAAACGGACATGCATATATAAAATGATAGCCGTAGGTCATCAGATGGATACCCACTCTATACTCATCCTCCTAGAGACAAATCACTGTCAGATATTGTAACAATAAAGGATGGATAGTTGCCAATTATTTGGCCAACAGCTATTCATTGTTTCAACAACAGAGATACGCTCCCCATCAGTCCAATGCGAAACTAAAATAGGTGCCAGCTATTGGGCCAATACGCAGCTTATTTGACCAATAAGATACCAATTGGCGGTAGCTCTTTGACCAAGACAACTCCTATTGGTCTTATGCATCCTCTATTGGCCCAATGAGAAACCAATCGGCAACACCTATTTGACCAATACAACTTCTATTTGCCCAATAAAGACCAATATGTCCGCCTATGGTCCCTATTGGTGACACCTATTTGACCAATACAGCTTCTATTTGCCCAATAAAAGACCAATATGTGCGGCTATTGGTCCCTATTGGTGCCAATAGAATACCTATACACCCAATACAGCTCCAATAGGCTTCCTATAGAACCAATAGCGATTTCCAATTGGACCAATACAAACTTCTATTGGTATTTTTGCTAGGGACTCGAATGAATGAATGAATGAAGTTAGTTCGGGTAGTAGCGAAGTGCAACAAGCCGTCGTCTTAGGCAGGAGCGTAGCCAGAAATTTTTTTTTGGGGGGAGGGTTCAGCCATACTTTATGTGTGTTCGTGCGCATGGGCGTCGGCAGGATTTCGTCTTGAGGGGGGGGCAAAACCGTGTTGCATCGCGACACGACGGGGGGGTGGGGGGGTAGCTCTCTTCAGGGGCAGTGTTGGCGTGGCTTTGAGGGGGGGCAAGTGCCCCCCTTTGCACCCCCCCCTGCCGACGCCCATGTTCGTGCGTGCGTTTGTATGTAAGCGTTTATATATACGCAAGCAAAATTGAATTTCGGGGGGGGTGGGGGGGTTTGAACCCCCTCCCCCTGGCTACGCCACTAAGACTCACCTTAGCGCTGGTCATCCAGATAATGATCGCGAAGGGGGGTTATCTATGTCGGTTTCTTTTGCTATGCGAGCCCTTCTAATCCAGGGGTCTCAAACATGTGGCCCGCGGTCTTTTCGCTAGTGGCCCGGGCCACACATGGGCGCCTTTCTACCATTTTTTTTTTAATTTTCTTGATAAGTATATGTTCATGAGCTGCTCAGACCTGAGTGGTCTCAAGCTTTTTTTCTTTTTTTTTTTTTCGTGAGACACTGTATGTGTTGAAACATACACGTGGAACAAATCCGTATTTCAGAATCGGCGTCCGCATTTCAGTCATTCTGGAGATCAGTATTGATATGTTTCTCAAGTCATGACGTCAAATTTCTTGCAGAAATGACCCATATATTGGCATATGGAAAATGCCTTCTTTGAAATGGCAGCATTAGCTGACATTTTGTTCAAACTCCCGTTATCTCTTTGCTTAGATGAAATAGACAATTAACGCCTTTCAACGAGTCTCTCCTACAGGTAGGCTCTCCTACAGGGAGGGGGGACTAGCCCCCCACCCCCCTCTCTCTGGCTACTGGCCTGGCTGACAATATAGCGGAACTAGACAATGTCCCTTGGGGCAGTGCACCTCGGAAGCGACCCGTAGGAAGCACACATGCAGGCCACTGTGAAATCCGCCATGGTTGTCTAGAGGTTACGGTGCTCCACTAATGACCATTCCTGTTACTGGCGCCTATGCGTGGAAGATGGCCATGGGACATGGTGTGGATGTCGTACGATGCATGTTAGGCGAAGGTAATCCTGCCACTTCGGTGGCGTAATGAATCCTCGAGAAGATAAATGGGTGCGGAAGTTTTGCAAGGATCCCCAATCGAGAACTTCTGGCACGAGTACATATCTTTGGCCATGGTACGTGGTTGTTCTAGATGATTCTTGGCCGAGCTACGCCATCTGTTTGGTGGGACCGTGAGATCTTCAGGATGAAAATGAAAAAAAAGAAAAAGAAAGAGCGAGATTGAAAACGAAGTGCGATAGCAGGTCGAGAGAAAGAAAGGATGGTAACCTTTACCATGTGATTCAATGATGACTCTTTGGAAGCCGCAGTGGAAACTGCATTACCAGATTCAGCGAGCACGTGCAACTAACACGAGCGCGAACTATACTGTTATTTGTTGAAATACAAAACTCCTTTCGACATGTAATCGATGCTACAGCTCACACACACACATGCACACCACACAAAACACGCACGCACAAAAATGAAAGTGACTTGAGCATAGGCTCACGCAGCAGTGGCGTAGCCAGGGGGTGGCACATCGGGCACGTGCCCCCCCCTCCCGAAATTTTTTTTCGCCATGGCATACATAGTGAAAAATGGCCATTTCAAGGAGGTGCCCCCTCCGAAATCAAGGAGGTGCCCCCCCCCCCCCCGAAAAAAAAATTTCTGGCTACGCCCCCTGGCACGCAGGGTACCCCACTTGATGGGGGGGGGGGGAGGCAAGTTTCATCGCAGCGTCCTCTCCCCCCTCCCATCTTTGTTTGGACGAGTCCAAATGACATCTTGCTTCATAATAGACGAAAAAAACAATGAAAAGGAAGAGCTGACATGCTCCTCACTATGGGCTGCCCTTGGTTCCCGGCTTTCTTGAAGTAAAGATGAGAAGCACACAGTTGTTGGAATGCAACATCACGAGCCCTTGCCGCCATCATCGGCAAGGACCTGCGTGGTCATAACTGAGTAAACGTGTGGGGCAGACCTTGCGCACCCGCCGCCCCTAGATGATTAGCTTCCTCCGCACCCCTTGTGCGCACGCCTGTATTTATCAACCAACTCTTCAGATTGCGTGTGTTTTCGTAATAGGGGGGCCTATTCCTGACAGCATGACGCATTCCACCATGCTGTCAGCTATTGTAATGGCGGCAGTTTGATCAGCCAGTCACAATGGCCGTAACAGCATTCTCGGTCAATCAGAACTGACAAGATGGCGGACTTCGCCAATGACCCTTGATGCAGTGCATGTTGGAAGCGCCCTGTACGAAGCACGTACACAAGCAGCAGGCCAGTGAGGCTGGCGATATGCAGTGTATCGCTATCGCTTAATTCATTCGTCGAATCAATCCATATTTCGCCAAAGGGAAAAAGTTCAACTTCCAGACTTTCGGTCTCGCAGTTACAGTGAACTACAATATAGTTAACTGTAAATCACTGAATATCCTACTCGAACAATCCAGATGGATATTCGTCAACTTATCGAATATATCTATCTACATAAGCGTACGCAGGGCTCCCCTTCAGGGGGGGCGAAGGTTCGTCGCAGCGCCCCCCCTCCCTATTATGTCAATGTATGGGGCTGACTTTGCGTCGCCCCATCGCCCCCCCCCCCCCCCCTACAATGTATAGGGCTGACTTCGCGCCCCCTTGCCCCTCCCCGTGCGTACGCCTATCTATCTATCTATCTATCTATCTATCTATCTATCTATCTATCTATCTATCTATCTATCTATCTATCTATCTATCTATCTATCTATCTATCTATCTATCTATCTATTTTTATGCCCTCTTCCCCCTCCCTCCATTTTACATTCCTCACCCCGCCTCCATTTGTTTCGCAAACGTGGGTAGGGCGATGTTTGAATCGTCTGCAGGACGCAAGATGTTTATCCATGTTTACGGTACTGCGGCCATTCGCCGCTGACGCGGCGCCGCCTGTCGGCGGCGAGCGGGTTGATCGACCAGCAGCAAGCCACGCGCGCGACGCTGCTGACGCGCGCGTAGTCAAAGCAGCATATTCATACGAGATGGAAACAACGCATCGTGCAATCCGGCGCGACACCCGAGACCACTTTTTCGCGTGCCCCGCCGACGTTATCATTCTTTTGCTGTTTATTTTTCCTTACCGAGCGGCCGCCGCATCCCGGCAGCTCGTAAAACTGTTCCCGCGCTCGCTACGGAGGGAGGGGGGGGGGGTCGCGAGCTTGTGCATAGTGCTTGGAGCCGCCATGTAAAAAGAATGATGTGAACGTAAACTTGGGAGCTCCCGACGCTTTGGTGCTTTGTCTACGATCGGCGCCTCAGGGGGCGATGTTCATGGCAGTGCAGCATATTTGTGCAGTACTGCTCGCCGGCCGGTTCTCATTATGGAGAGCGTTTAACCCTGCTTTCTGTAACAAGGTTTTTATTACTCATTATTTTTATTATACTACCATGCTGTTTAGTCAAGTTTTGTAACGTTAATGCCGCCTACGTCTACAGTGTCAGCAGACGCGAAATGAAAACTTTATAAATTGGCATAGTTTCGTATTCCCTGTGTGGCATTGTGTCATCGGGCAGTTTCATTTTTATTTTTGTTACTGCTGTGTAGTAAATGGCTGTCATAATGTCGCCGTAGAGATGGTTGTTCTATTATGCTGGGACTCGCATTTATCTTGCAGGTGATCTCAATCAGTAAAAAAAAAAAGGGGGGGGGGGGATATTGCCACTTGTTTTGGGATTTCGCTGAGCTTGCCCTCCATGATACCAACGTAGAAAGATGCTACATCTTGCATTTGCTGAAGATAAGGATAATATTCACTGAGAACAAGCACGTACTGCATTATGGTTATTTATACTTGCTGTAGGCAAAGGCATCGTCTCCTGAGCATGCAGTTCATTCGGTCTTTCTCTACAAATGGCCACTAACTTCAAAAATGGCAATGCGCCACTGAATGTCTACGAAACTAAAAAAAGTTTAAATGGGTACAGAGCTGTTTGTGTACACATTTCTAACAGTTCAGAACTATAGGTGTAGTTTGAGCGCTTAACACCAAACTGCCAAGAATACCACGAGTGGCACTTGCCATGTGGAATTTTCTGTTTTACAACCATTATTATACTGGGTACTGAAACAGTGAAGGTGAGCAATACCGACAATTGCACATTATGTTAACCCATTGTGCAATTAGGAATGCTTGTTTAGAAGGCAGTAGACATCTGTTATTGTGGTAATTTACAACTTGATTATCTCTTGCAGTAAACTTTGGAATAGAAGAAAAATTAGCATTGTGACTAAACTTATCCTTCATCCACTTGTGATGTGTGTCTGTCTGATTCAGTTGGTAAAAATCTTTTTTTCTCTTTCTGTGCAGAGAAAGGCCTATACCCATCTGAATTCAACTTGGCCAGCAATGCGGGCATCACAGTAAATGCAACATGTGGCGAAACGGGACCTGACAACTACTGCAAGCTTGTTGAGCACACGTACAACAGGTACGGTACATTATAACTATTAATTTCCTTTTTTCCCACATCCTGTTCTACATTACTTATCTGCATTACCTGAGTTCCTGATTATTTTCAAATTGTGAATTCCTTGAGAGGTACTTACTTGAAATAAATGCTTGGTTGTTTCGTATTTAGTATACTTAGCCTATGAAATAATTTTTTCATACCTTTTGATAATGCTGATTTTTTTCATAACAATATGTTAGCCTCCATCTTGCATATTGTTTGTGTATTCCGCGTGTTGACTAGCCTTTATTTTGGTTGTACATTTTTTCACCTCTTCCCCCCCCCCCCCCACTTCGAACCACATCATTGTTTTTGCTAAGGATAATTTCTGTGTTAAAAAATCGTTTATTGGAAGGAAGAGAATTTAGCCAGCATATAGAAATCGCTGACATGCTACTCTGCATGGTGAAAGGAAGTGGGGAGAGAAGAACAGGGGAAGAGAGGCGTGAAAAAAATAAAAACGTTGAAAGAGGCAACAAAAAAATTAAAATCAGACGCTGTTTTCTGGCTTTTGGGTGGAAATTTGCACTGGTAGAGTCCTTCACTGTGGGCATAATCCTACAATGAGGTGACAAATTGCACATAATTGTCTAAACTGAGCCAGTTAAACCATTGTACTTCTTGTTTGCTCTTTTTATTTATGTTCTAAATGTCGCTTGTTATGTTGCATAACTATGCTGTCACAAATATACTCAGCTCCGGAGAAGCTCCGGAGAAGCTGGCAAAATGTGCAAGCGAGTGAACAATCTGGCTAAGCCCCAAAGTTCCTGCACTGTCAAGCACAGAGATCCTTCTGTGTCTTGTGCCACAGCCGTGGTGTATCAAATCCCCCTGTCGTGCGGTGATAAATATGTCGGGCAAACCGGAAGGTGCTTAAATGAGCGACTTAATGAGCACCAGACCAATTTTAACAATCAGCATAAACATTTGGGTATTCATTGCAGGGATTGCGGCTGTGCGCCCATTTTCACGAAAGCACGCATGTGCTGGCGAGAAATCCGTCTCGGCTCACGCGCGAAATCATTGAAGTTGATCGCATCAGAAAGCTAGGCAGTGATTGCGTCAGCTCCCCTTCCGTTGCCCTTGCCCCGTGTGAAATCAACTTTTTAGATGGATCGTGAAAAATCATTGATAAAAGAAGTGTTTACCCATTTTCGGGGTGTTAGTTATCACCTGTTACATGTCTGCTGAGTCAATGCTTTTCCTCCTTTTCCTCCTCCTTTTTCTGAGTTGCACCTTCATGTATTTAAGCGCATGTTACGGCTGCAGCAATAAACAATGTTGTAAGACAGCGCAGTGTGTCGTCCTCTTTCTTGTCCGTGTGTTCCCGCGCTTGTAGTATACTGTCATGAACTTCCAACAAGCCCAAGCCGCTACCCTCGTGCACAAATATACGTTCCGTGTATTGCAGTTGCTTCTGTTTTAG
>JALIZH010021705.1:0-37868 GCA_030522465.1 Rhipicephalus appendiculatus | reverse complement strand
TCGGCGCACAGATAACTCCCCACTCGAGCCCCTTTGACAAAATTACAACAAATAGGCGCGTTTCAGATTTCTCTAACGTGTGCATGACGAAGAAGAGGAGAAGAACGAAAGAGAGGCTGGTCAATCAGACGCACTTCCAGTTGCCTACTCTGTTCACGGAGAAGAAGAGCATTGCAAGGGATCAAAATAAAGAAAGAAGATATTGCAAAGTGCTATCGGCGTGGAACATGTCTGCCTGTCTAGTAAATGCCAAGAATAGATCACTGAGGCCGCATGATCTTAAAGAAATAAAAAAAAAAATAAAAAAAAACGCCCCCCGCCGCTCTTGCTGTCCTACGGCGTGGTACTGCCCTGATACGGGAATATTTTGCTCCGAAAGTGGTCTTTTGGCGGTTTAATGCAGTGCAAAGAACATGGCGTTCCATTCGCAAGCGATCCCAAAAAGATAGTAAGATATCTATCAGCCATCATGGTGAAACTGAGTGGAGCAAGTGGATGTGTACTGATATAGCTAGGCACGACACGACGTTGTCGACGTTTTAGAAACGCGAGAGATTGCAGCCAACCCGCAGCAATAGCGTAGCGGGTTAAGCTCCAGGACGTGTGATTGATCCTCGGCCATCGTGGCCGGGAATCAATCACGAAGTTGCTACTACTACGTCGTGCCTGATAATCACATGAGACACTAGGACCACTGTAATCGTATACTGGTTGCGAGGCGTAAATTAACTTCGGAAGAAAGTACGAGTCGCAACTTCACTCGCGATCACGACGTTCCCTACACCTCCCAAACTGCGTCCTGCTTTTTTAGATGTGAAGCATCTTATGGCGAAGCTTAATCCGGTGGTGGTGGTGGTGGTGGTGGTGGTGGTGGTGTGCCGCGTGCCCACCCTTACTGCGCATGCGCAAACAGTTAAAGAAAATATAAAAATAAAAAAGCCTCCTCTCCCCCCTCTCTCTCCTCTAGGCATCCCTCCCCACGGCAACCACACCCTCACTGCGCATGCGCCTCCCTTCCTCTCTCCCCTCTTACACTCCCCCCTCTCTCCATCCCTGCCCGCGGCGTCTAACTCCCCCCTGCGCATGCGCGTCCCCCCTCTCTCTCGTCTCCTACGCTCCCCCCCTCTCTCCTCTACGCATCCCTGCCCACGGCGTTCACTCTCCCACTGCGCATGCGTGTCACCCCCCTCTCTCTCCTCTCCTCCACTTCCCCCTCTCTCGCCTCGCGACGCCGACGCAGGCAGCGTCTGCTAGCGAGTTTCTTGGTTGAAAAAACCGACTGCTCGCGCTGCACAACCGTTCACTGGCCATCCCGTATATATGGCAATGGATCTTGACCTCCAAGGTGGTGCCGGTGGAAGATTTCTCCTGTGCGTTGTTGAACAATAAAAATTCGCAGCGTGTGCGTTAACTAAAAGCGGAGTGCGGGTCTCTGTGTCCAGTCGGAGTCTTCTGTCTCTCATTGCCCATTAGCAGCGATTGGCATGTTCCAGTAGGAAACACTGCTCCATCACTGCCTGCTTTGCGCCTCCCCAGTTTTCTCTCCTGCGCAACGCTGCGATGAGCGCCAGCGTCAACGCCGCCGCCAGTGTAAGCGTTAGCGCCCGCTGCTTCACATCTACACGTGGTTCCCTTTAGCGGGAGATGGTGTAATTTTTTTTTCTTTTCTTTTTCTCGCTTACGCTAAGCGCTCTTATGGATCTGACGCCACTAATCCGTCGATGTCGCAAGGACACTCGCGGCGGTAGCGGTAAAGCTACAGCTGAACTTTGTCATTTGAATGCTGCGTCTGAGCTATCTGTGCTAACAGCATCACCATGCAGCACGAGTACGAAAGGAAGGGTTTGGAAAGAGAGCTTTGCTTTAAGATAATCTGGGTTTCACGTCCAAAGAGGCTGATCTGATTATGAAGCGTGATGTGCAGTCGTGGTCGCGGTATTAACTTTGGTCGCTCGCAGTTCTTTGGATTACAGACCTAGATCTAAGTGCCGTTTCGCCACCTTCAAAACGCGGACTCGGCGGACAGGTATCGAACGCTCGGTTGTTGCGTAGCACCTACCACGGCAGCAAGGCTTATGTAGTGTGTTTCCCATCCATTCACGCTCCCTGTCTAATTTAACGTCTATTTCAATCTCTATGTGTATGCGCCCTACCATATGGGAGGATAAAAAAAAACGATCTCCAGAAGAACTTAAGGATTATGCAGCGTATGATGGTGCGGGAAATTATGAGCATAATGACAAGAGATAAAAAGACGGCAGAAAAGGAATGGAGACTTATGAAGAACACAGGACAAGGCGCTACTAGCAACTGAGTTTATTTAGAAAATACGCTCTCATATATATAAAACGCGCGTCATCGTTAAAAACATAATTTAACGCGTGATCATAAAAGAACCAACACACCCAACTGGCAGTTATTCTAAGACAGCAGAGCGGATCATGGAATAATAATAATAATATCTGGGGTTTTACGTCCCAAAACCACCATATGATTATGAGAGACGCCGTAGTGGAGGGCTCCGGAAATTTTGACCATCTGGTGTTCTTTAACGTGCACTGGCATCGCACAGTACACGCGCCTCTGCCATTTCGCCTCCATCGAAATGCGACCGCCGCGGCCGGGATCGAACTCGCGACCTTCGGGTCAGCAGCCGAGCGCCCTAGCCACTGATCCACCGCGGCGGACGATCATGGAACAAAACAGTAGTTTCTGGGGTTTTACGTGTCAGAACCAAGATATCAGGCACGCAATATTGGAGCCTTTAACCGCCTTGGGTTCTTTAACGTGCATCTAAATCTACGTACATGGGCCTCTAGCATTTTGATGAAATCGAAATGCAAACGCCGCGGCCGGTATCGAGCACCCCGAACTTCATATCCGCAGACGAACAGCTGAACTGTTGCCACCACGGTGGCTCATTAAACAAAGGTAGCAGCCGATATCCTACTTGACTTTACTAGAAGAAAAATGGACCACGCAAGGCCACATAATCACTTGTACAGAAAACCAGCTAGTCACTTAAAGTGGCGGAATCGATAGCAAAAGTAATCTGCAGGCATGAAGTGGAACCACGTCGTGCAAGGCAAGGTAAATTAGAAATTAGAGGAAGAAAACTTCATCCTTCAGTCGACAAGAAATAGGTTGATGACGATTGCGGTGATGACGATGCAATGTTCACTGCCTACCGTCGTCATCGTTCTCCTATGATAATTCTAATCTAACTCTCTTGAGTAACGAAATATTCCAAAAACGCATTTGTTTTGCTTCATGTATGTTCCCAACGGTAATAAGCGCACAAAGGCTCACCGCACGACTATAACGCACAAAAAATCTAAGCGCATTTCGTCCAAAAACTTTGTACGCCTTAAGATATGCAAAATCGAGAACAAAGTTAAACATTGCTGGGCCTAAGCCTTACACTTAAAAAAAAAAGTAAATACAGTATGAGCGCTAGTGACAGGCATTAGCTATAACCAATGTCTATTAGAAGTGCAACAGAAATATAACAAAAAAAAAGGGAGAAGTTTGCGCTAGTCGTGCAAAGCTTAAGGAACAGCGAAGCTGGTTGATCTTAGGGGCTGAACGTGGCCTTCTTGGCTGATTATAGGTATTTCCTTTACGTAGAGAAAGTAGAGTCGAACCACAGCCAGTCACAGACCACGCAAGAATGTCTGAACTCCAGAGCCAGAACTAACGTGCAAAGCTGGTTGTGTGCACCCCCGGTAGAAGCGCGGGTCTTTCGTCGCTCGCACTCGAATTGCGCGGCGGGAAAAGTCAGCGAGATGGTTGCGCGGACGGCGTCCGTCAGAGGGCGTGGCTGATAAGCAACGGAGCGTAATGAGCAACGGCGGGGAGTGTTTTATAACGATAGCAATTATATGGACACTCTAGGCTGCTTTTCGCCGTCGCCGTCATGCTCCGTATATATATATATATATATAAAAGCCACGAAGAAAAATAATTCAGAAAACCTTTTCCGACGTGCGGAATCGAACGGGCGACCTCTCGCTCCGCAGCGCGCGACGCTAACCGCTACGCCACAGGAGCGCACATGCTACAGCATACTAACGGCGAGCTATTTATATACACCATTCGCCGCTGGCGGTACGCAGATCTCGGGGGAATATCAGCGTGTTCTCTGCCTTGCCAGCAAACCAGCGAGATGGCGCAAAGTGCGCGCTCGGCGCCTCGTTGCGACGCGTTGGCTCCCCAACACCCCGACTTTTACTTTGGCCTACAGGGCGTAGTCGCTTTTGCCCGGGTGCGCGCGCGCTTATCTTGGGGTGGGGGGATGGGGGCAGTTTCACGTCGTGTGCTTTCGCCGGGAAGGTTGCGTTTGGGTTACAGAGCGCACGAAGGTCACTTCGCTCTCAATAGCTTGAAATGCTATTTTGTTGCTATCGCATTCATTGCTTCGCCCTTGCGGCGAAAGTGTGACTTTTTTTTTTTTTTGCGGACACCCGACGTTTTACCTCCAGCTTTAAGGGCTTCGCTCTCGAAAACAGACCTTAAAATACTTGCTACAGCATTGGGTGATCAATAATCGCCAGTTGAGTAAAACATGGACAGCAAGAACATTGTAGCATGCAGGCTACAAGTAGAGATCGTGATCGTTGGTGAGAAGAATGATACGTGCGTCTCAAAGGCTTTGAACAAGGTAAAAGATGTTTATTTTCATGTATGACCGGTTCCTCTTATCTAAATGATGTGAATGCCAGTTGGTCGAGCCACCAGATAGCGTTCAGCTTTCCTATCGCTTCCCCTTGTTTTCTGTTTTGCACAACCATTAGACAAGCACAGCAAGTATGCGCAATTTCCTTGAAAAACTCGGGGACATGACTGACAAATCAATCCTGTTCGCAATTACTCTTTGCCATTGGCCGTATTGCATCAATATAATATGTCTATTGTCTAAAATTTCGTCTTACGAAGATGTTCAGCTTAAGAGGTTTTTGTGAATACGGACCCACGGGCCAAATTTACAAAGATCTTTGTTTTTTCTTGAACGTTTCTTTCTACCGCTCAAATACACTCAGCTATGATATTCCCCGATACACTCAGTTATGATAGCTGTTTGATTGAAAATTTCTCTTCTGGACGATTCTATCTTAAGAAGTTTTTTATGAGTACGGGCCCCGTTGATAGACAACGCATTGTTTGATATAACCTCTCATTTGTGCCATTGTTCGCGCTGTTCACCATAATGTACATAAACCAAGCAGGCCAGCTAATATCTCCTGAAATACTTGATTTTTTCTTAGAGTACGTCAGTATGTCAGACGTCCCCTAAGCTGAACCCACGTCAATATAATCCGGTATTAATTCCTGTTTTAAACAGTCGCAGATAAAGACGCTGCTAAAATGGCTCACGGGCATTTCTTTTCTACATTGGTGCAGTTTCAGCGCTCTATGTAGTTCATGTACAGTCGCGGCCACTGTTAGATGCATTACTTGCACGCAGAGCATGTCTAGATTTCATTTTCTTGCATAAAAACAAGGGCTTAGATTTGCATAAGGCTACTGGTGGTTGACAGCTCAGACTCTTTCCGACAAACTAGTAAAGCGCACGTTCAATATTTCCCCATCCACTTGCAGTTAGGGGGCCAGCAATAAGAAAGGTGCTCATTCGGGTGTTGCATCTAACAGTGGCCGCGACTGTACCTACTAAATCACAGTGAGAACGCCAGTAGTATGGTTACTTCACTGCCCAAACTTTCAATGCCACTCGCCAATAAGCGCCGCTGCCAGGCCCCGGCAACAAGCGACATCAAATAGCGTTCTATGCAAGCAACTTTCTTAGTTTCCTTATGTTTGCGTAACATCTTTAGGGAACGCCCACTACATGCTGGCGCCCATCACGGCTCGGTGCGAAAGAGATCTAACTGGGTCAGCCTTCTTATTCGGTAGCGCATTACGTACATGCATTTCAGCCGCCTCCGCGACATTAAATGAAGCACGTGCATTCGTTATAGCTCCCATGGCGCCGCGAACAAGCCTAAGGGCCCTAGAGTAAGGCTAATCCGCACTCCTCTCTAGTGCGACTTAAGTGAGCAGCTTATCGTATCCTATCTGCGGAAGGGATTTCTTGAACTGCTTATACCACACTTCCTCACTCTGTCGCGTTCACATATTTAAGCGTTCCTTTCAAGCAGCTATATATAGGAGTAATCTAAGGACGATATTCGTAGTTGATGATTTATGTGTTCCTTACTGATTTACTTGCTTCCTTGAATTTTGGTGGCACATAAGGGTTTTCTGGATATGTTAACACTTATACGTCTAGCTCTGGCGTGCTATTTCGATCTCGTAGATCATAAAAGATGAGTGAAACTCTGCACAACACAGCTTTGTAGAACTGTAGGAATGTGTTAGGAGACGCAGTGGGCGCGTCGATATTCCACATCTGCAAAAAAAAAAAAAAAAAACCGGAGCGCGAAGGCGACAAGAAGGGTACATTACTAGTGCACTGGCTAAGGGCGGAATTATTTATTCAAGTAATAAGCAGTCTAAATAGAACGACAATACCCGTGCCAGGACTAAAACACACACTCTAACGCAGTGGTTCTCAGTCATGGATGTTTCGGAAGATCCCTCGTGGACAGGTGAAAGTGAGGAGGGAGCTCTTGCTGCTCAAGAAAATGGGGTGGAGGCTCATAAGTTTACACAACATGCAACGTGAAATACGTGCCTTGAATTTTTTTCTTGGCGAAAAATGGTAAAACTAAAGTACCACGTGAATTTGATCTCAACGGCTTGTTAATAAGTTGTGCGGTCTGTAGCCCCATTCAGCCTGTTTCGAGCTATGTTTGCTCTTCATATATGCAAGCCTGGAAAAAGTAGGCTCAAATGTATATGGCGTAGAAAATTGTGACAAGATCTTTACAGCTATCTCAAGGAGAGACGTAACAAAAGTCAGCTCCGCTGCAATGCACGGCCGTTATGTGGCGAAGCATACCAAAAATCAGAAGGCGCAGCTGTCATTGGGCATAATGGGCCACCAATAAACGCGTTTTCCTTTCTTTTTTTTCTTTTTTTTTGAATGACTTTCGAGCTACCCAAAAATGGTATTGCGGACCCCGCGGTGTTCGCGGACCGCGTGGTGTTCGCGGACCTCTATTTTAGAATCACTGCTCTAACGAGCCAAAGAAAAAAAAGATTCCGCTCAAAGCATCCGGATCAATCTACTCAATTTCTACGCCGCTTAACGCAACACATGGCTTCGCAACGCACGCGTAACCTAGTTTATGCATGAAACAATATTAATGACAACTAACAGACAATGATGCCAAGAAAAGCATAGGTGATGTTATGAGTAGTAAGCGTAATGCAAATATGAAGAAAGAAAAGTGGACGAAAGTGGACCCAGAACTCATTTGCAATATCCCCTATACTTTCCCTGGCATGATTGTCTGTTAGTTCTCATTAATATTGTACCTAACAAAGAAAAACGAGCCCTTAACATTCCACTTCTTTCTTTCATTTATGCATGAAAAACACTTGAGAAACGAATCGTACCCCGATATATTTGAATTTCGGCATATCATTTTGATTGAGACTGTCTGGCCTGCCGCTATATTCTTTGCAGTTTAAAGATGCAGATGAAGATAGATGACTGATTTTTCTATATTGTGACCTGTTACGCACAAGGGGGTTGTTTAGAAATCACTGAGTTTGGCCGATATCTAGTTTTTTTGCGAGAAAGCCATAAGCGGCCGCCCCCCTGCCCCTCCTCGTGCCCCCGCTTATGGCAGAAAGTGATCGTCCCGGAATACGACCTCTATGCTCGCACCGTGTCACGATATCTTTATTTAAAAAAAAAAAGAAACAGTGGCAATTCGTAACCAAGGACATAAAAAGACCCAAAAGCCATTGAGTCAGTCGTTCTATCTTATTATCATTTGGTGGCTGTATTGCGGTGTACAGTTTTTTTTCCTTTTTGTTTATGTCCCAGCATGATGCGTGAATGCATCTGTGTTCACGTGCGCGTATGAACGTATGTGTGAGTTCACAAAATATTTCTTAGCTGCGTATTAAAAATTGTGTTTTTAGTAGCACATCACAATTTCTACACCGATTTTGTTGCCATCGGGGCCGTTCGATAGGCCTTTGCTCGGGAATTTCTTCATCTATAATTATTTCAGTAGGCCTACGCACATCTCTTTGGGCGACAGGAAATTCAGTATATTGTGTGGTTGTATTTGAAGAAAATAAAAACAAAATGATAGGTACGCATTTGACTCACACAACAAGAAATATATTCAAAGTTTGGTTATAAAACATATATTCACGGGTATGTCCCATCTATGATAAGTTATCAAAAAATAGCCTATCACTGCGGTATGTATACCGTTAAAGACTGCCTTTTCCGAGGTCTCCACATGCAACGCCGATTAAAAAAAAAGCTACATCAGCGTGAATACTAATCCAATTATAACGCTTGTCAAGATCTGCAACAATTATAAAAATGAGTGGAGTAAAGTCAAAGTAGCTCGGAACCATGCGTTAAGCTTTGTGAAGCAGTTTGCTAAATATACTACTTAACAAAATGCGCCTGTATGTGCTTACCAATAATGTAGCGTGTACCAAAGAGTTAAAAGGGAACATCAAATGCTATCCTTAATAGCGTAAGTTAGACTCGTTGTCGGGACCGTTGCAATTCTAGGTGAACAGAGGGACGCAGGAAACAATCAACGGAAATTTCCAAGTCATTGCTGGGGCTGAAACAAGTCTTGGAGTGACTAAATTGGAAATTCGAAGTGAGCTTCAAGCTGACTTGGAATTTCTAATTTCCATTCTTGAAGCTCACTTGGAATATCTGTTCTTGAAGCTCACTTGGAGTTTACAGTTTAGTTACCCACTCTAGCCGCCCGCACTATCCCTGAGGGAGTGGATGGAACGACGCCATGACGCAGCACTTGGTTCGTGCAACGTTTGCTGCTAATTTTGCAGTTGCCTTTGCCACTAGGGGCTGCGATGCAACGTATCAAGGTTGTGGTGAGACTAGTGACACAGCAGACGATGTCAAGGAAACCTGGATCTAAGCACATCGCCGCTGGAAAGTTGACTGGTTACTCTTAATACGCCAACTCAGAGTGACTCTAGCTGAGCAGCGAAGGTTTATCAATCTGTGTATATAGCCAGCACCTGTAGTGAATTCTGCAGAACGAAAAAAAAGTGCCTGCATTCTTAACAATTCTAAATCGAAGATTGCACACCAAGTGCATGCTCAAATGCCGAGCCCTCTTTACGCCCTTCTTCGGGTAACGTGATAACAGGAAATGGAAGCGGAGAAGTCCTACAGGGGAATGAAATTAAATTAATTTTTCGCCCTGCACGATGGCAGCGGAGTGCATGACGCGATATTGTTGGGCAGCTTAAAAGACATGGATCATAGGTTAAGCGGTTCTAGTATTGACTTAACTGTTTGAGAAGAGTGAACATCTCAGCATTGACATAGTCAGGGTAAAGACAGAGTTAGTCCAGGCTTGTTAAGGCGAACACACCGGCGGCTTTAAGGAAGCACGTTGAAGGGTACCGAAGTAACTTAAACCGTATTCAGATTCATTTCAGCACCAGCAATGGCAGCGTGAAAGGGGTGCAAGAAAACAATAATGATACTAACACTGCCACTAAGAAACGATACAATAGCGAAATGAGAGAGCAGAAAAACACGTATATGAAGAGCTAAGAAAAGTCTCTAAGATGTCATAGCTTAGAGAGCTCAAAGGGAGAGAAAGAAAAAAGAAAAGAGATTGAACTGAGAACGTCCCAAAGATTTGGCATTATTAAATTATTACCGACAGCTTGCCGCTATCATCCAAGGATGCATACTCATGTGCCGGAGCAATGATGTCCATGTAGAGGTTAAAAACTCGCAGGGTTCCTTGTACATTCGTCTAAGACGACTCGAAGACGAAATCCATTTTCTTTTTCTTCCCAGTCGATGTGTGAGGGAGCAGGGAACATGAGCCGAGGCTACACGCGCCATTGCCAAGCGCCACCTGTATTTTCTTCTCTTGAGGTCATGCTCTCCTTGGTTCTGTGTGCCACCCAAAAGAGGCGCTGCAACGGCATCATCTGGCGTTACGTCGCATGACGTCACGCCAGAATTTGTGAGGTCATGATGACATCACAAATTTTCGTAACTGTGACGTAATGATGACGTCATATGGCGACGTCAACACATGACGATGATTTTTTTGCATCACTCGTGCCCGACGCCGCGGTATGGTCGCCGCCGACAGTCAAATTTCCTTTTTGATAAGGCATCTAAGGCTTTCACCTTAATAAAAAGCTTGCAAATAATTTTAAGACCGGTGAATAAACCAAAGAGAAATTAAATTGGACGACACGTGAAAAGACAAAACAAGATAGCGGTGTTGATTAAAGAGATAATAAATTTGGGCTGTATTCTAGTTATTACTAAAACAAGACACTCACCTGAGCGAGTCGTGGAATGCAGAGGGCAGACACTCTATTGCATAGACTGATATAGCCTTAATGAAAGCCAGGAGATAATGAAGCCAAGTAAAGTACAGCGGACGTTTAATGTACTGTTTTATGTGTAGTGTAGTAATCGGGAAATCGATGTCAAGAATGTAAAGTGGACAAAAAAAACAACTTGACGCCGGCAGGGACCGAACCTGCAACATTAGTATATAATACGCCCGATCCTCTCACCAATCAAGCTACTGCGGCGGTCGTCCTCTCATGCTCTCTATAGGGTATTCATATGCACGCAAACAAGGGAGTGCTATTCCTTCATTATCTGCTGGTTTGCAATAAGGTTACATCAAACAAAGAAATGACCCCTGAAATTTCGTTGGTTCATTCATAGACTGATACAGTTACCCACTGGGTGTATAAAGAAGAGAAGGGGAGAAGATAACGCAGGCAATTATGAGGTTGTAATAAAAGCAGGCAACCTGTATCAGTGATTAAGTTCGAATCAGCCAGCGCAATCCGAAATGTTTTTGAGTTTGCTGGGATGAGCTGTTTCGAGTTGTGGTCACGAACTTAAGGTGATGTTGAAGGTGACAAAAGTGAAGGTGATGATCATGATAATGCATTATGTAATCTTTTGGAACGCTCATCATCGCAACCATCTGTTCATGCACTTTTCCTATATTTGCAACCGAAGTTGCGCAGCGACGAGAGTGAAATTTTGTTACCCTACTCCGATAGTTTAGGCCAGGAAAATTAAATACCCCGGTCATTACGCAGTGCATTCACGACAAATAGATGGAGGGATATATGAATATTGAGAGACACTTTTCAATGTACGCTAAAATAATTCTTCATTGAAAACATGCTGTGGAAAGTATAGGTCGCATGGATGGCAAGATAAAACCTTCAGGCAACGTACTTAGCTATGTTATAGTACTTCTAGGTTTGCTATAACATTTATTCCAGCATTCTAGTTCTCACATTCAGTTGATGTTTTTCAATGAGAGACTTAAATGCCATTCAAGGACCTTGTCGATGATACTCACCGTTCTAGCAACGAGCATATGTCTCACATAGTCGCAAAGACACTCACTCATTTCCCAGTTGTTGCGAACACTTCAACGATATTCAAGAGCATCAGAGCTGCTTCAAAGACAGCTTAAGGATATAAAGCACAATCAGAGACAAATCAATAGAATCTTCCGGCGATGTTCTACAAACGAAGAGTCCTCAGCAAATAGTTGCACATGAAATAGACTTCGAGGACTCGGAAGAAACGGGAGTTCTTCAATGGCGCGTGAATGTGGAGCGCACAGAAGCGCGCGGTGGCGAGGAGTCAATATTTATCGCGAACACCACTCACTAGAAAGACGAAATTGGGTCAAGTACGCTGAGTCCTTATTTGCCTTGTCGCACGAGTTGCCAATGGAGACACTTGATATTGTGCTTCTCTTAGTCGCCGTATAAGTTACACAGCCCAGCTTTTGTTTTTCTTAGAAGTTACATTTATAACAACCACTGAAGTACTCAAAACGACCAACAGTGTCAATTCTGGTGTTCGTGCTAATTTTGTACAGGCAGCACGGGTGCTATATAGTCGGGAAGATTTAAAAACACGTCCTCTGCGACTGTTTCCGTTACGACGCAGAACGACAGATTCAGAAGGAAGCACTTTATTTGCAACGCGGCTTGAGCTCAGAGCTGAGGTCCCTTCTAGGCCCATTTCAAGACAGCGGCTGTGCGATGGGCAAATCAAAATCGCTGTTTGTGATTTTTTGAGGACCACCCGAGTTAACAAATCGTTATGAATGAACTGTATGAGTCATTTGTGTATGTGTGTGTCACTGACTGCACATATTATTCGTGTGTATATGTGATCACTGTGTATATCACAGTCATCACCCTGCACCCGGAGTTGCAAGCCACGCGATAAACCAGGCCAAAATATCCGGCATTATTGTCAAAGATGGCTCTCTCTTTCTCTCTCTCTCTCTCTCTCTATATATATATATATATATATATATATACAGGTTACTAAAATAAGAACTGCGTGTATTATCAGCAGCTTCCTACGGTATACTCGTAATGAACGCAGCGACGAGTATTTAATGAAGACATACACGCCCCGCAACAACCACATCCCCGTGAGGCTGTTCGTCAGTACTTTGCTATATGCGCCGTAGATTAAAAGCTGAGCCCAGCTTGCTATAGTGGCACGCTTGCTCTGTTACCGCCGGATTATGCTAGCGCCAGTGTACGAGCCAAAACTGGAGCAATCTGGGTTTGGGTAAGACTACGCGAGTTTTATATATAGCAGTGGCGCTATCCTCTCTTGTTCCAGCATCTTTCGTGCAGAGACGTGCACCTTGACACCGAGGTACAAGTTTTATAAACTTTCCTATTCAGGTAATAAATATGCGAGACTAGACGATGTATTATACGCCCAGTATGAATATTTGGCGCTAAGCTGCTTACTATATCTACCGCGGGTCGTATATCTTATGTCTGCCGATTTATAGAAAAAATAACCGGCTCCAGCTCGGGAAAAACGACTGTTCTCGCACGTATTGTTTAGGACAGTGTTCCCATGAGCTCATTGATTGCGCATAATGGGGAGGTTTTCCAGGTAACCGTACTAACGAGGGCACAGAAAAAAGACTCCATGACGCTGCACTGGAAAATTGTCACTCCAGTGGTGTGTCGCCATTCATTCTGCGTCCCCGTCACTACCGTCGGCTTGAAATCCTCCGTACCAAATTTAGCCCGTGTGAATGGAGGCAATTTTGAATGATGTGGTTGGGATTTACGTTACCTAAGCTTCTTAGTTACCTTAAATGCATATCAAATTCTATGAATAGCACGTATCCGTGTGATGAAAGCGCTATGCCTAGAGGCTTTATGAGTGGTTACTGGGGTATAGTGAATGTCCGCACGATGTCTGTTGATCTTGAGCGTCCAATACACAACTCTAAGCAACGCCATGATTGCCGGTAAAGTGTTCCCAGAATTAAGCCAGCAGAAGTGACGGTTTTAAACCACCTTCCGACATGATGGCCCTTTGAATCAGCGCGGTTTTTACTGACTGACCGGCTTGTTCCTTGGTGATTCTTCGAGGGGACTCTCTAAAAATAGGCACCAGGACCTCAATACCATATCTTTATTATTTAACCTGTTTTTCTCTGTCTTACTTTGAAGCGAGAACAGAGATTTACGAGAAACAAGTTCTTCCTGCTGCTATTGAGATGATCCACTGTCAACTCGTCTGATTACATGAACCGAATAGAGCGACGTATTTTTATGGATAAAATACATGAAATAAGGTAGACGCTGATAGCGTGCAGCTACTTCTTGTGTTTCTTTCTTGTCTGAACCGCTGTTAATATCTTTTCAAGCTGGAACAGTCAGTTCTCATGGGGGTGTGTCTCAATTAAAGTGGCGCTTAAATGTTACACAACGTGCGTTGATCTTCCCCAGAGAGCAACGCAGTTGAAGCTGTATAGCTTACACGTGACATATGGTGTTCAAGATTGTTTAGGTAGATACCAGATATAATTTCTTTTTAAAATTACACATCTTGTACCACGCTCAACAAAGGACAACCCCTTTCTTTGCAGTTAATGTAATTTATGTAACATACGTGTTCTTTTTCTTTAACCACGGGTACACGCCTCCGCATCCCACAAAGCACTAGTTCTTGGTGTAATTTCGTCTCTCTAATGAATCATTCTACTTTATAGCTAATTCCCTCAGGGACTTCCTGAAGGTTGCTGCCTGTCGTTCTTTCTCTGTATTGCCAGAACAACTTTCCTGGGTAAATCTGGGCATATGAGACTCGCTAAGAAGTAAATAACCTGTTTGTATAATGTTCATAACATCCAAAATACAAAAAAAGGCTGTTTTCATTTCCTCAACAAAACGATGCGCAAGCCATTGTAATTAGGATAAACTGAGGCGCCTAGCATGGCCAGCATCGACGGTAAGGTTATCCGGTTTGAACGCGTCGAATACAGCGATTAGACAAACCCCACGTGATCGACCCTTTTGTAGAAGCCAAAATTTTAAATTCCAATCAAGTAGCTCCGACCTCTATGTCACCGAGCATTGAAATGATTAACCATTGCAGGAGGTCAAAATTACATAATGCAAATGTAAATGAATGGTTAACGTACTAGTCAAAAAACACTGTCATTGCTATAAAAGGAATACATAAGAATTAGTTCTGCATCTAAATTAGCACACCGCAAAATATAAATATAAATTTACACATATTTATAGCTAAGAAATAATCATTGTTAACGAACAAATTATATAACATATTTTTTTATTTCATGTCTGCATACATGCAACGATGATGGTGATTTTAGTGGCCCTTCAATGCCATTGTTTACATTTTTTTCCGGAATTCAGCAAATGCTGAGACAGTGTCCCGTGCGCTTGTGTATGTTCACTCGTTTTTATAATTTATGCGTTCACGTCATGGAAATCAGTCCAACTGGAGTTGGCATAGCACCAACATTCCACGCAAGACATATGAACCGGTGTCCACCAATTTCACGAGCTGAATGGAAGAGAACTATTCTGAATGGCAGATTTTCTGGGCCCTACATTTTGTTTTATGTCGAAAAGTGCGACGAAACAAAGTGTGCTATAGGAAACAGAATCGCTGCGGTTCATTTTCTCCTAAGCACGATCTCGCGAACTATATTATGGACTTCAGCAGGCGGGAATAGCAGCCGTACGCTCAAGAGTCAACAAACGTTTTGACTGTTTATTATAAATGTCCCTTCTCCGCTGAGTGATGGTTTTATGTTAAATTCGGAACTGCAGACGACTCATGAAAGTGTACCACAGAATAAACATCGTAGCACAAGCGGGTAGTGGGGCAAATGGCGAGATTGTCCTTGAGATAGTGAACTTCTCAATGGCCTGAAGCGGTCGAAGACAATAACGAGAAAATATAATAAAAAGAACGAAGCGTGGCGGTCCAGTTCGATAAGGCCGCCGCAGCTGTTGCTGCTCTCTTGACGAAGCATAGGCATCGGTGAGCTGCAGAACTTTACATTCTGTGGCCACGCGAAAGCAAAGATTAGGAAGCGCGTTGAAGCGCCCGCTAGGTTTAGTTGTATGTATGCTGACACCACATTTCTGGTTTATATGTATCGTTTTTTTTGCAACACAAGTTATATTTATTCTGTGTGCTCTAGATAGCAAGGAAAAGAAAAAGAAAAAGTCTAGAGCGACTTTTGGCAGAATATGAAGCACTGGATTATATATAGGGTTCCTTGTTTTCGTAATTTATTTTTCTTGAAGTTCGGAGGCTGCTTTTCGGAGTTTATTTTTTCGCAAGAAATTCGGCGTATATCGGAGTTCCTTTCTTGTAAATCCCCGATTCTCCTAAATTCGGTGTTTCATTTGTCATTATATGTTGTTGCACTTTGGTCTCATTAAAAATTATTTCCAATGGAATTGCATAGCATTGTTGCTAATAGCCCTGCTTCTCCATTCTTTCATTTTTTTCTCGCTTGTTGTTCATTTGCCCTTTTAATAATGCTGTTCGTGTGCACTGCTTCATAATCGCCAAAGTGTACTGTTGGGGGGCAGGAGCTAGTCAAGCTGCTCCTCAGCTTTTAGGAGTTAAGCTGTTCTTAGTCGAGGATTTCATGTCCGGAGTCGGCGTAGAACTGATCACGTGGCCTCTTATTGTGGCGAGTGTGAGCCTTGGTAGGAAGGGAAAAACTGCGCCGAGCTGTGAAAGCCAAGGGCGGAGAATGTCGAGCGGTGAACCTTTGAGAAACGCACCCAGATGACGTGACGGCGAGGGGCGGTGGAGTGTAAAGTTGCGTGTCAGTGTTTATCGGATAAATCCGAATGGCCAAAAATGTTACCGGCGTGCGTTTATCGGAGTTTTTAACACGAAAGTGTTTTATGCCGGGGTCCACCAACTATATCCGTTACGGATATGACGTTGATATAATTAACGCTACCAAATGAGAAAGAAAAATTATTATGAAAATATTCCCCCGCCGGGAATCGAACCTCTGCCTCCTTGGCCCGCGACGAAGGGCGCCCGGTTTCTTACCGACTAAGCCACCGACGCAGCTGGAGAACAACCTGCCAACACGCCTTATATTGCTTATATCTCTCACACATTCTCTCTCGCATGGTGCTCTCTGTTGGCGTGGCTCAGGCGTGGCGGGTCGGTGTCGCCGCCTGTGAGCGGGGAAGAAAAGTAATGCGGCATGACACTCACTAGCGCCGATAGCGAACGATTAGTCGACGACGCAGTTGGCGTCAGAGATTGCACGCCGGCGCACAATCTCAGAGGGCGTGCTGTAACTGCGTCTCGATAGCAGTGAAAAACATTGGCCGCGCTGGCATCGGAGAGTCGCCGATGTAGCTATGTTCTTTGCCTTTAGCTTCGTGTTAGCGTGTGACTGCTCTTTGTCGGAGTAGTGCATCTTCCACATGCACCAACGTTGTTTCGCCGACGGCTACTTCGGGTGCGATAGCGCCGACTAATGAAACTGCTGCAGTGAGCGCGGCCGCAAGGCAGCGATGTCGACGGGCGAATGTCGTGCCTTGGTGGAGCGAGACAGAGATCAGGAGGACGTAGAACGCCTGCGCGGGCTCGCGGCTCCAGCTACGAACCTCGACCTCCCGCGTTGCTGAAGCGCAGCGTGGTAGTGTATGCATGAGCGCAGGAGTAGGTTACCTTATTACTCAGGCGCGCACACCGTACCACTTCTCTTTGAAGACGCGCATATCGAGTGCCAGTGTTCAGTACGTGCTTGTTGGTGTCTTTGCGCTGGATTCACGATACGCTGTGTCCAGGTATATCATGTTGACAACTTCAGCTACAACAACGGTTAATTCATGACCATGGGCGTTAGTCGTCGCCATGGAGATTTGCCACTAGGCGTCAACGTGGGTGTGTCCACGTCAAACGGTGCTATAGCTGTCAAACACCAATAGACATTGTACAAGCTCTCATATATCGCTACGCCATAAGCACTACTTCTGCGAAGACGCGTTTTACTTTCGTTTATACCGATTCCTATGACGGAGGGATCAGCCATGTTTTTTTTTATTTATCCTAAAACACGGAGCTCTATTAACACAATCAGTAAACCATGCAAGTTTTGTAGTATAGTCGCTCATGGATGGCAAATTAACAGGTTAGCGGCTGAAATGCTATCGGTAAAGCAAAAAAAAAAAAAACTTTGCAACAGAGGAAAAATTATGATGTACATCACATTCATGACATTATTTTGGTGTTATGACCTGCAATTTATGTTCGTCATAGACTCAAGTCATGCCGTGACACTTTTGGTATGCAGCAAATAAATGAAACGGCCGTAATAGCACGAGGACTTAGGAGATAGATAGATAGATAGATAGATAAATAGATAGATAGATAGATAGATAGATAGATAGATAGATAGATAGATAGATAGATAGATAGATAGATAGACGGATAGACAGACAGACAGACAGACAGACAGACAGACAGATAGATAGATAGATAGATAGATAGATAGATAGATAGATAGATAGATAGATAGATAGATAGATAGATAGATAGATAGATAGATAGATAGATAGATAGATAGATAGATAGATAGATAGATAGATAGATAGATAGATAGATAGATAGATAGATAGATTTCTCACGTACAGAAACACTGTAGGTACAGCCCGTATGCACCAAACGTGGTGGTGGTTTACAACACCGTGTTGAAAGGAGGGGAGGGGGGAAGCTACGTGGGCATGTGTGCTGCCTTACTGACACGCACTGGGCACTTGGCAACAGTAACTGCTAAATGAGAATAAACATATCGGCCAATGTCCCGCGCCCCGACATTTCTTCCCTCACAGCCATAGGTCGGCAAAATCACTCATGAGTCGACACTCGGACTCACTCAGACTCAGATCGGGTCGTGAGTTTGAGTCTGAGTGGAGTCCGGGTAAGTAATATTTTGGTGAGTTTGAGTCCGAGTGAGTCCGGTTGAAGAAAATTTTCGTGAATGTGAGTCCGAGTGAGTTCGGCTCAGGAAAATTTTGGCGAGTCTGAGTCTGGGTGAGTCCAAAGCGCAAGATATATTTATTGAGTGAGTCTGAGTGAGTTCTACATTTTTTGCCGACCTATGGTCCTATATACTCATCTTCAGCATTACTATCGGCCTTACTTAGATTCACGTTTATACTCACGTCTACTCACACGTGTTCCAAGCAGTGTCGTTCATACACCAATTCAATATTTATTGATCAGAGTAGTGTATTACGTAGGAAGGTGCCTTCACCCCCACCCCCCAGCTCTTTCCGGAAAGTTCTTGATAAATATCAATTATGTTGTCATTTCTTTTTTAAAGAAAAATCACCTTACTGGTTTGCGAGCACTCACAACTCGTATTCGGAGGCATTATATCAAAGGGCGCGAAGAAGGGAACCGATTGCGAGTTATTGGTATTAAAGAGCATTAACACTATGGTCGAAAAAGCTAACTCTATGCTAATGGACTCATGAGTTGACTCACTCAGACTCATATCGGGTCGTGAGTCTGAGTCTGAGTGAGTCCGGGTGAGTAAAGTTTTGGTGAGCTTGAGTCCGAGTGAGTGCGGTTGAAGAAAGCTTTCGTGAGTGTGAGTCCGAGTGAGTCCGGCTCAGGAAAATTTTGGTGAGTCTGAGTCCGAGTAAGCCCTCAGCGCAAAATATATTTCATGAGTGAGTCTGAGTGAGCTCCGTAAGTTTTGCCGACCTATGCTCACAGCACAGTTGAGGTGTACACCGAGAACCTAAGCGGGGCAAGCGAATGAAAAGGCGATACCAATGGCCCCGGAGAACGGTATCATATTGCACACTTCAGTGCTAAGGCACCCTACAACTTCTTTCTTTTTTTTCTTTTTGTTGCCGCAAATCACAAGGCGACACGATTTACATTTCCCAATGATGAAACTTCAAGACCGCTACTTTGAACGACACACGTCATTACTTCAAGCACGTCGAAGTGATTCGCCAGATGAAAACGGCCCGCTGTGAAAGCGAAGTGTTTAACTGCAGTGTTAGCGTATGCAAGGGGTATTGGAAACAAAATTGTTGGGGGGGGGAGGGGGGGCAGAGTATTTGCTTTGTGACCAAAAAATGCGCTGTGTTCGGCGAGTTGCGGCAACCCAAGCGTGAAAACATAAAACCGGGGGGTCAAGCATTTCGCCTCGGCAACTCCTTTCATAGAAACCGAATAAATTCGATATCTCGGCAATAGCGATGTTTTCCGTTGCCGAACAATGAGTGCGTGGTGATATTGCAGCCAAGTCATGGTTTTACTATATCGATTGCATTTGCGTATGTCTGTTTATTTCGAAAACGCTCTTCAGTTGCCGCAAGCGCAAAGCAAGCAAAACACGTCTGCTTGAATGGCATTAAAATCTGAACGGCGTAGAGGAGAAATGAAGGTGAGTCTGGGTGGCTTAAAAAGCTGACGTGTTCCGACAGAATGCAAACGCCTGCCTTATATTCTAAGACTGCCGTAATAACCCTAAAAAAACAAGGCAGCTTCGCACTACAGGGGTGCCAAGCCTGAAGTGCGGAGCTAGGCAGCCTTCTTTGTTTTAAATGCGAATGCATTTCTTAGTCGGGCTATGTCAGGCGGCGTTGTCCGGCGTTGGCCGGCGTTGTCCGCGGGAGGAGGATAGGTTGAGGAGGTGTCCGCGCGCCGGCGGGTGTTATCTCTCCGCTCTCACTCTCTCTCCCATAGCAAAAGCTGCGGGCGTGCGCGCTTATCCTCGCCCCTAGCAAAGTGGAGAGGGAGAGCGCGCTCAGGCGCGTGAGGGCGCTCGCATCGCGGGAGCTCAGCGGAGCTACCGCGATAAAAAAAAAAAAAAAAAAACAGGCGCTGCGCCGTGCTCCCGACCGGGCTGCAGAAATTAGGCGCCTTTTCCTTCTTCGAACCACAACCACCATATATAAATGTAGTGAAGCGCGCGCGAAATGCATTCGCATTTCCTCACGATTCCCTTCGGGGAGGTGGGGGGCATCTTTTTTTTCGGCTTTCCTCTTCCTTTCCTCCTTTCTTTCTTTCTTTTTTTTTTGTTTCTAGCTTTTTCTGTCTTTTTTTTCTCTCTATTTCTTTCTATTTCTATTTTTCTTCCTATTTCTTCCCTTTCCTTCTCTGTAGTCCAATGTCTCGCTTAAACTTCTCGCCTGATTCTTCTTTTCTTTTATTTTAATACGTTGTTTTGCCTGCGTTACGCCAAGCGACGACAGCATACGGCAGCCCTGGCCCCTAAAGTGTTCCGTACTAAATATCATCATCAAGCCGCTCGAAGAACAAGAGGAACAGTTCTGAATGGCGCGAGCGCGCGCTCAGTATGCTATACAGATGGCCATGCTATACAGCATCATCAAGGCGCTCGAATAACAAGAGGAAGAAGACTTCTGCTTGGCGCGAGCGCGCTCAGTATGCTACAAATGGCTAAGCTTTTCCTGTCTCAAGCCAAGCGATGACAACATACGATGACAGCATTCGGCAGCATTCCACAGCCTGGGCCCCTAAAGGGCTCCGTAATCATAGGTCGGCACTTTAAGGGAGTACTCACTCAAACTCACTCACCACAATTTTTTCAGCCTTCGCACTCACTCACGTTCACACTCACGTCCTCTCACAATCATGAGTACTCACTCACGTTCACACTCACCTCCACTCACACTCATGAGTACTCACTCACGTTCACACTCACGTCCACTCACACTCATGAGTACTCACTCATACTCAACTCACCACGTTCAAATGAGTGTGAGTGAGTGTGAGTTGAGTGCACTCATGAGTGAGTGTGCCGAGCTATGTCTGTAATTACTATCTGTGATTTTACGTGCCAAAACTACGACATGAATGAGGCTCGCCTTGGTGGAGGTCTCCGGAAATTTCGACCATCTGGTGTTCATTAACATGCGCGGGCATCGCATAGTACACGCGGCATGCGTTGCGTCTTAAGTGTGTTAAAACCATGTCCAATGCACGCAAGAAAGTGTAACCTCGCAAAATGGCGCCCCAGAAGTTCCGTAAAGATTGCGTACGAGTGCGCTACACGCGTTTCGAATGCAGGCATATAACGAACCTTACTAACGCGATAGCGTTAAAGAGCTCGTTTCGCAGAAATTCCGGCGTCGGCGGCGGCGTCGTTGGTTGTGAGCGAAAAATCATCGTCTTGTCCGTGACCGAAAAATTGAGAAAGATGCAAATAAAATAAATAATAAAAATTTTCGGGTCCGAGTGAGGAAAGAACCCAGGCCTTCTGCGTGGAAAGCAGGTTTTCTACCGCACAACCACGCTACTGCTTGGAAATACAGTGAAAATAACTTCCTCTGTTTGGAAATGCAGTGAAAATAACTTTCATGTTTAGCAAACGCAAGCGTGCTTTATATAAGCGTCGCAATATAACATGTAATATCCCAGTAATAATGCGTGGTACAAGCGTACATTGCCATCGGGTGTCAGAAAATTTGACTATCATAACAACATCGCGGTTCAAAGCCGGCCACCCATTACAAAAGGCACACACCTTAATGCGAGTATTCCCTCAAGACCATGTAGTGGGTGCATAGCAAGTGCGAAAACATTTCTCGCGCAGAATTGCTCGTGGTTTTAAGCATGCTACCTATTACATATTATGAACTAAGTGATTGAAGTACGCACTAGAGACAGATATCGCTATCGCGTTCAACTATTAAAGGCGAATCTTAAGGGTCCCCCAAGTTTTTTTTTACGCAGTCGCTTCACAAAATGTCAAGGCAGATATTCAAATTTGTATTGCATTGAGTTTTATAACACGACGGTGATGCCGGTAGGTATTTTCAATTCAATGTAAAAATCCAAAAGTGATCGAAGGGCACATAACGCCGACTGCTGCATGTCCAATATATCTAACGTCATTTTTCTTCTGACTAGAAGGCAGTGAGACAACATAGCACGCGGGCGCAGGACTGATCCATCTCCATCAGCGCTTGGTCATATGTGGCGGAAAACCGCACTCACGGCCGCGCGATGTTTTTGCTTTCGGATAGCACCATCAGCAGCTGGAACTTTCACAGCCAGTACTGGGTGTTGCACGTATACGGGAGTGAAATCTATGGACCATTCGGTAGACAGCTGCGTAAGCAGGCTTAGGCTTGCGGCAATCCAACCCGCTTAACCAAACCAACATAGCCGTACCGTACATATTCAACCTAATCCTACGCGAACGGAACCGCGTGCCGTGTTACACCTTTCATCTGCCGAAGGAGAAGGCAGCGTTGGGCTGTTTCCCAAGATGGGGGGAACAATGAATATCGATGTCTGAGCGCTATGGACGTTCAGACCGGAGTCTGCGGGGTGCGCAGTGATTGATAGCGGGTCCTTTCCAGGGAATGTCTGGCGGCTTCGTAACGCAGATTCGATTTCACTCTGCTGGGAAGGCGCGCTTTCTTAGACATTGTATAAAGCCGATATTACGCCAATGCCGCCAACACCCCCCCTCGCTGATGCACCCCCCCCCCCCCCCCACACACAAACAAAGTACTCGGGATTCTTTCAGCAATGGAGAAGATGCACTCCTTGGCCAACATCCCGAGATCGATGTTGGCAAGAGCAGGCTGTCGCCTTGTAAAAGCTTATCGACCTTTTGTATTCCGAAAAAAAGTTTCCCTATCTATCTATCTATCTATCTATCTATCTATCTATCTATCTATCTATCTATCTATCTATCTATCTATCTATCTATCTATCTATCTATCTATCTATCTATCTATCTATCTATCTATCTATCTATCTATCTATCTATCTATCTATCTACAGAATCACTCAATTAACTGTGAGCAAACAATTAAATATTCTGCGAAGCAATTCAATGACAAAGAAATACCGCATGCGGCCCGCGTGGCAGTATTATGTGGCCTCTGGCACGGCGTCACACCCCCCTCCCCCTTTTCCTTGCCACGTCCTATCTGAAGGCCGACATGGCAGTTTTGACCTAAAATGAAATTTTCGCTTGGGACTTATGTTTCATTGCAACTTTGTGAAATGCGTGTTGAAAATAAACATGATTTTTAATCCAGTTTTACAAAGTAGTGTCAATTCGCAAAAATTGGGGGGGGGGGGGGGGGGAGAGCAAGTGCCCCCCCCTCCCCCCCCTTAATTTTTTCGTGCGGCCCCCCGCTGTGTAGACTTCATGCAACCTGGCCCTGCGCCTCAAAAGGTTGCCGACCCCTGAGCTGCGGTATCATACGAGGCGCAATCCTCGCTTCTTAAGTGTTTCTGTCTTTCAAAACTGCTGTGAAAGCATTCGCCTTGTGCCGATTCATGCGCATTTACGCAAAGGGACGACTGATTCAGCGCCGCTTTTACAAAGTCCGCGTCTTCCGTCATTTTTGAGCTCTAACTAACGCACGCAGAAGACTCATACTGATGCAACATGCTTCAAGAATAGCCAAGACGGACGAAATGGCATATACGGGATCTAACTGCTTGCGCAATTGTTGAACTCAATCTCGATGTGAAATTTACCTTGTATTTTGGTGGCGTAATACATTCAGAATAGCTCTCTTTGGTTTCTTGCCTGCGTTACCATTATGGTATTCTAATATTCGATGTCGAAAGCAGCAGTGGGGAGTTTATTTTTTTTTACTTTTGTTCCGTTTAAGAAATTTTCCCTATACTGGTAGCTCAAAAATATCTTTGCGCTACCCTTATAGGGAAAATTTCTTAAACTAGGGACAACTTTGCAAAGGCCGGCGGCGACCCTTGCAACGTAGGTTGCGTCAAATGTGGTTTCCTGCATCACCATAAGCGCGTTCCGAATAAAAAAGAAAGCTATTTAGCTTTTGTTTTCTCCTCGCCGTGCCGCAGTGTACAACGTAGTTTACTGGTTTCTCTGGCCTTGAAATTCGCTGCTGCGGCCGAAATATTTATTTATCTTTAGTTTTTACGTTTGTCAAAATATTTCCCAGCAAGAGCTCATATTCCTGCCGCAAGACCTCAGCGCTTACAGTTTGGTGTTCAGTGGCGTAGCCAGAAATTTTTAACGGCAGAGAGGCGGAAAGGGGGGGGGGGGGGTCACCTCTCATGTATGCATGTTCGTGCGTGTGTTTGTATGTGTGGGTATGTATACACATGCAAAATTGAAAAGCTTCTAGTGGGGGGGGGGGGGGGGGGACCGTCCCCCACTCGCTACGCCAGTGTTGGTGATGTAAGGGTGTCCATTTTCTGTGAAAAATGATGCCGGCACTGTCACCCAGGCGAAGCTGCTATGAACTTCGCCATGACGAAAAATGGACGCATTGGTCGACCTAGCCAAAATAGAAACATGCGAACACAAACAAGACAATCTTATAAGACAAGAACCATTTTCTGACGAGCCATGTAGAAGGAGGACATGAACGTTCACAAAGCACTACTGAATGCACATATGAGGGATCGTGCTATACGCTATCCTCACTAGGCGGCGACTCATTCGATTCAGTGGAATTTTAATACGCGTATACTAAACACACAGATTAAAATTGCGACGACAGGAAGAAACGCTTGCTATAATGACACTTGGAAATGTGCCAGGAAATCACGTTTTCTTCAGAGGAAACAGCAAACATGCGGATGCTCACGCTGATACTTATGCATTAGCTAACATACACGTATTACTTATGCGCACGGAGCTGTTCGTGCATATTTTAAAAATATTTACAGCGTACAAAAAACAATGCTGATAGAAGAGAAAACACGACAGGCGAAGCATTGATTAACAACTAAAATTTGTTGAGGAAAAACAACAGCTTATAAAGAAGACGTGAAAGAAGCAACAATAAAACACAGGAAAAATGATAGCCCGCATCATCTGTGACTGTCATGCGCGAGACAAAAACAAGTTTTTTTTTTTTTTTACTCAAAGCAACATGCCACACAAGTTGTGGACCTAAGCAAGCAATCACTTTGGCCTCGGTGGTTTCCCACGTCCTGCCCGCGTTTTTTTTCCTGCGATGTATAGATTTCGTCGTGAACAACCAACTTGCCTACGGAAGCGCACTCCTAATCTTTAGAAGTATCATGATTGTTCGACGCATGAAAAATGGCTACATATTTTAACAGCGTATTACGTTGGGCGAGTTTGTGCATGGTTTAACGAAGTATTTCTAGAGCAAGATGAAATAACAACGAAAAAACAATGAAGTTTACACTAGCCGTGTAAAGCAAAAGAAACAGCGGGGCTGGTTGATCTTCGGGGCTTAAGGTGGCCTTCTTGGATGGTAGCCAACCGGAAGTCTTTTTGGTTAACCTCCCTGCCTTCTCCATTTCTGTTTGCTTCCTCCACTTGGATGATGCTAGGTCTTTCCTTGGCGTAGAGAGTAGAGTCGATCCACAGCCTTTCACAGAGATTGCATGAATGTCCGAACTCCAGTGTCAGAAACTCACTTGCAAAGCCTGGCTGTGGCACCTCCGGTAGAGGGCGGGCCTTTCATCGCTCGTACTCGGCTCGCGCCACGCCGGGCAAACTTCGCATAGTTCACTTTCTTGCTGCGTCCACCTCGCGCTTCCGCCGAGCATGGGCCGGGTCGGCTGGTCGTTGCTGCTTCGTAGCTATCTCGTGGGCCACATAGGCGGGATCCAATTGACGTCGACAGTTACGCTCTCGATACGCAGCACGCCGAGACTGGTTATAAGCGGCTTCTTCTTCGGCCGTGCACACCTTTTTTCGGTCGAGCCATGGCTACAGACTGCTCAAACATGGCCTATCGCATCTACACTCATAGGAAGCTATTGCGTATACGTGGTTGCTAAGCGACAGTGCTGACGTCAAACCTGCTCTGACGCGGCTGCACTAGCTACCGCCACAGTTATGCATCCGGCTATGCTAGCTACGACATGGCTATACATACGCCGTACGTTATGCTACGTCACGGTGGCGATGCGCGGCTATGCTACGTCCCAGCAGCTGCCGCGCGAGGTCATGCGCGCCTATGCAAACGTCACACCAGCTATGGCGGAGCTGGGCGCGGAGTCTACGTGGACTGCCTCCGACGGTGGGCGTGGTTTGGTGGCGGCTGTTTCTCGGCGCATGCGCGGCTAGGCGACGCTTAAACCCAGGTGGTGCTCAGCTCTGTCTTGTTTGTTGCTAGGCAACGGCGCTGAGTGGTTTTTGCGGTCGGACGGACGTTTTACCTCGAGCTTTAACAGCTACGTCGCAAAGTGAATATCGCTCACCATCCATTTCTTGCGACGAATTGTAATCCGGTAGGCGCCTACGTTTGCATCCACCTGGTAAGTGCCTCCCGTGAAGCAGTTATATTGGGGAACAGCATTAGGGCGAGCACTTGGATCTTTTTCTGCGCACTTCAAGAAAACTTCGCGTCAGGGCTTTTATCTCCTACACCTGAGCGGATATTGGTGATCCATCGCCTTGTTCTTCATACTCTGCTTCATCTTCATCACCACAGCATCCATCAATGCGACGGCCGTCAGCAAGCACCGTTTTAGCACCGTTTTAGCACCTGCTTTAAGCTGGCGCGCTACTTAGGTTATCTACGATTGAGGTGCACAGAACGCCAGGTGGTCGAAATTTACCGGAGCCCTCCGCTACGGCGTCCTTCACAATCACACTGTGGTTTTGGGACGTTCAACACCATCAGTTATTATAATATTATACTTATGTTGTCTATGAGACTACCGGACTCCTCATCAGCGAAATCTTCGTCTGAGTAGGTGGTAGCCTCCGATAGCTCAAAGTAGATAGCCGACAGATCTTTATCGTCCTCTTCGAGTATTCTGGCTATTTCATTTAAAGTAAACCTGGGCATACAATAACTTGGCACATGAGTGTAGCGGAATCACCCTACAAGGAGCGTAAAACGAAGTAACGAACTTAACCAAAATACGGAAGCCTAACGGCCTAGCGTTACCATATGGTAACGCGTAAAACAACACGTTTGTTCGCGAGCAAGTCATTGGTTAATCTATTTCAAATTTTCACCAGAGATCGCATAGTGCAGCTTCTCTACAGGGCGATGTGCATCACGCCATTGCAAAAAATAATACTACGGAGAAATACGCTTACACGAAGGAGTGTTGCATGCCGACGCGCCGAAATGTAGAACCTCTATTTCGCGCCTCTTTTAGCAGCTCCCCAATAAACATAGAAAACTTCTGCCAGATGGTGTCTGTAAGGGGTACCCTACGCTATCGCAAGGCATATTGCCGTGACTTTGGCGAGGTTTTTTAAACCTGCATAAATTGAAAGGCTTCGTCGGGATATGCGTGACCATATAGTCACCCTGGGGTTAAGGGTAACTTAACTGGGGTTAAGGGTCAAACTGGGGGGTTAAGGGTAAACTGGGGTTAAGGATATCATAGTTGAAATCAAGAAGAAGAAATGGACATGGCCCGGGCACGTAGCACGTCGGCAGGATAACCGCTGGTCATTAAGGGTAACTGACTGGATTCCAAGAGATGGCAAACGAGTGAGGGTGAGACAGAAAATTAGGTGGGCAGATTATATTAAGGAAATTTGCAGGTATAACGTGGCAGCAGAAAGCACAGGACCGGGATGATTGGCGGAACATGGGAGAGGCCTTTGCCCTGCAGTGGGCGTAGTCAGGCTGATGATGATGACGACGATGATGATTGTCCACGCTGGTACGTAATGGGTTTAATCAATAATATGCGATCCCTTAGACGGCGATTAGCGCATTGCCTCTGTTGGCCTATGCCTATATTAGAGCATATCACCCATATATGCCTGGCCTTGATGTACACTCGGAGGTGGCTGCCTTGCGCATCTTTATGATAGTGAATGTTATTTTTCATGGCACTGCATGATAGTTTAATTGCTCTGCGCCCTCTGCATGTCTGCATCTTTGACTATAGATATACATGGCATGTTCAGAAGTATCGAACCTTTGGCCATAAGGAAATCCCGCACATCCGCATATTGTGGGAATCGCTTTAATGCTAAGCAGTCATGACATATTGCCGTGACTTTGGCGCGGTTTTTTAAGCCTGCATAAATTGAAAAGCCTATGTCGTATTTTTTTGGTTTGGGCCAAGCGTTACGAGGTGGATCGACGTCTTTGTGAAAGTTCAGTAGTGGTACGCACATCGTGGGCTTGCGAGGAATGACTATACAGGCGTGTAAAGCGTAGCTCTTAATCCGGCGTAACGTCGACACTCACGTTTGAGCAGAGAAGTCAGTTTTATTGCGACGAAGTGCACGCTAACATACGACGATGCGCATATCTTAAGTAGCGGTTGTCGGCGCATTCGTGCAACGCTTGAAGTCATAGGTAGAAGCTAGTGAAGTCATAGGTATACACGTGTGAATGTATATTACATTATTATAAAATGGCACGGTCAACACTGAGATCTCAATTCGCCTTGTTCCGACACGACGCCTGTGTAATGGTTTTTTTTTTTTTTCCGAAGCACTTCGAAGAACTCGCGTGGCTGTGTGGTAGAATACTCGGAATTGCCCGCCAAACTCAAGGGTTCGATGCCGGCTCAGGCCGTCATTTGTATTCTTTGCTTCCATCGATATTTTTCGCCCATTGTCAATGCCGCCGACGACGGCACCACATTTCCGCGACATCAGTCCCTTCGCACTATTTTGGCTAACTAAGGGACTCATGTCGGCTGTCATTGGTGAGGGGCCGGCCAGCGTTTCCACATATGGGTGAAATGTCAGAATTATAAAAACTTTTTTAAGGCGAAAGCCTTAGATGTCTCATCAAACGTGGTTTCGCATTGCCTCCGCGATCAGAGGAACTGGAAGCTTTCTGCACCTCACGTGGTTTAGCAGAGCCTCCGGATTCGGACCGCCTTTGACCAAGCTACGACGACGTCATCATGTGACGTCACGTGATGTGTCATGATTACATCACAAATTTTGGCATCATGTGCCGTGATGATTTTTTGTATCGCTCGCGCTAACACCGCCGATGCCGACACCGACGGACACTTTTCGCGTGTGATGAGCCATCTAAGGCTTTCGCCTTGAAAATCTTTCGCTCTATAGCAGACGCTGCTGCTTCGGTTTTCCTTCTTTGTTTGATTAGTATCGCTAAGTCGGTGAAGCATGTTTGATTAACAGTATAATGCAGTTTGTGCGATTTTTTTGTACATAGTTAGTTGTGACTGTACCAGGGGGGCGGAAACTCCCTGTACCTCCCAGGGGACGCGCTCTCGCATGCTGATACGATGCGGCAGCGCCGCTTTTACTACTAGCGGCTGCCGGGCATTCAACTCGAAATAAATCACAAACAGAATATTTCGTTCATGACGTCACTGGTGAGGTCACCAAATAGAGGGAAAGGGCGCAAAACTGCGAGGAGGGGGGTTGCCGCGGAAGCTCTCCTTTCCCACTTCGCATGCAAGCGGAATGTGTTCGTGCCCTCTTTCAGGTCCGCTGGCCGCTTGGGCGACGCGGCCATTCGTAAAATTTCGTTAACAGTTTTTTTTTAATTTTGTTCGTGTGTTCTGAAGCGGCGAAACTTAAGCGGACTGATTGCTCAGTAAGACAAATATTGATCGACACAAATAAAATTAATTTTTTTTGTTGCACGTTCCGTATTAAAAAAAAAAACAGAGACATACGCGTAGTGTGAAAGTGTCAATCTATAAAATCAGCCCCAATTCACAACTGAAATATGGGCATAATGAGCAAACAGTGCACCCAGAATATCCGAACCAATGCGAGAATTATCAACAATTACGAGCAGAACACGTCGTATTTGACTCAATCACGTTTGTTATGACGGCGCACATATTTTTCTTACAGAATTTGACCACCAAACGAGACAGAAGTTCAGAGGAACAGGGAAGCTTGAAGCGATGAGAACGTTCTTCAAGATAGAACGTCGCTGAAAACAATGTCCATGGAAAAAAATAGCAGCGTGAAAAACGAGACGATGCACACAGGGAGAACAGACGAGTACAAGCGCTCGCGCTTGTGCTTGTCTGTTTTCCCTGTGTGTATCATCTCGTTTTTCGCGCTGCTATTTTTCCATGGATCCATACCAACTGGCCCAGCTTTCTACACTTCGAAAACAATGTTTCGGCAAGTTGACTTGTCATCGTCAGGGCAGCCGCGTTGCCTTGACGAAGAAAAGTTCACTTGTCAAAACGTTGGTTCCAGCGACATTTCCTGTAACGATTTCTAGAAGCATTCAGTCCATCACATGTATTTCAGTGACAGTATTAGAAGTAAAGTACCAAAAAACTTCGAACTGACTACATGAATTTCATGAATAGGAAGGAGCCTAAACTTACTTCACATCATTTGAGCCACATGCCAAAAGTAAAAGATGAAAAAACTATGTAGCCGAGCCAACACGCATTCAAGCCTTTCATTAAACGTATTTTGCCGGCAGCAGTTAGGCTGTTGTCTTGACCAATTAGTCTAGCGACACTGCGCTTAATGTCAGTACAGTCAGGCTTGCAGACAACTGGGTTTACTCATGCACTCATGCAAAATAATTACCTGCTGAAATAATGGGTCCCAAATGCTTGTGCACACCCGTTGCCACTAGAAAACCTGAAGAACCTTCGCGGAACTGGAAATCCCCGGGTTAACACACCACAGAGCCGCGAAAAACATGTGATGCCCGATTTAGCCATCTTCGTCTTATGCATGGTTGAGTTGCTCGGCGTCGCTCACTGCGGCGTCCGTTCTCTGCACGCCACAACTTTCTGTCTTATCTTTCCCGTACTTGGCACGCCAACCGAGCAAGATAACTGAGCGTGATCCAACTTGCGATATCGCTGAGCGAGTGGACAAGGAGGAGCGGAGACAAGTGCTACGAATTCAAGTCAACCACTTCCCGCGCTTCGCCTGATTTAAAATTCACAAAATAAGAAACAAAACAAGGCAAATAAGCAAAAGAAGAGTTCTTTGCAGTGAAATCAAATTTCTTTCTTTGTGAAAAACTCGTAAAAGCAAATAAATGAGAACATCCACATCAACCTCACTTCGTTCAACCAGTTCTTAGGACGCCTGGCAACCGCTACGAGCGTGCATGTTCCTTGAAAACCGAAACAGCGCTCAGGTTTCCAGGGGCCTGACTGTACCGCGTTCGCCATCTTTTCAGGGCAAACAAAAAAAAGAAATGACCGAGTATTACGACTCTCCCTAGTGCCACATGTTAGCACAGCTGTACGCCTGTTTTAGTGTAGTGAATCATTCAGGCAAACTATTTGGGGTAGACGTACAACTACATACTGCTCTATTAGATGTGAAGCATCTTATGGCGAAGCTTAATCCGGTGGTGGTGTGCGGCGTGGCCTCCCTTACTGCGCATGCGCAAACCCTTTAAAAAAAATAAAAATAAAAAAAAACCTCTCCTCCCCCTCTCTCTCCCCTCTAGGCATCCCTCCCCGCGGCAACCACACCCTCACTGCGCATGCGCCTCCCCTCCTCTCTCCCCTCCTATGCTCCCCCCTCTCTCCTCTGGGCATCCCTGCCTGGGCTCCCACTGCGCATGCGCGTCCCCCCTCTCTCACCCCTCCTACGCTCCCCCCCCTCTCTCCTCTGGGCATCCCTGCCTGGGCTCCCACTGCGCATGCGCGTCCCCCCTCTCTCACCCCTCCTACGCTCCCCCCCTCTCTCCTCTGGGCATCCCTGCCTGGGCTCCCACTGAGCATGCGCGTCCCCCCTCTCTCACCCCTCCTACGCTCCCCCTCTCTCCTCTAGGCATCCCTGCCTGGGCTCCCACTGCGCATGCGCGTCCCCCCCTCTCTCTCTCCTCTCCTACGCTCCCCCCTCTCTCCTCTAGGCATCCCTGCCCACAGCGTCCACACCCCACTGCGCATGCGCGTCCCCCCCTCTCTCTCTCTCCTCTCCTACGCTCCCCCCCTCTCTCGCCTCGTGACGCCGACGCAGGCAGCGTCTGCTAGCGAGTTTCTTGGTTGAAAAAACCGACTGCTCGCGCTGCACAACCGTTCACTGTCCATCGCGTATATATGGCAATGGATCTTGACCTCCAAGGTGGTGCCGGTGGGAGATTTCTCCTGTGCGTTGTTGAACCAATAAAAATTCGCAGCGTGCGCGTTAACTAAAAGCCGACTGCGGGTCTCTGTGTACAGTCGGAATCTTCTGTCTCTCATTGCCCATTAGCAGCGATTGGCATGTTCCAGTAGGAAACACCGCTCCATCACTGCGTGCTTTGCGCCTCCCCAGTTTTCTCTCCTGTGCAACGCTGCGATAGCGCCAGCGTCAACGCCACGGCCAGTGTAAGCGTTAGCGCCCGCTGCTTCACATCTACACATGGTTCCCTTTAGCGGGAGATGGTGTAATTTTTTTTATTATTAATTTTAATACTTATATTTAGTGTGTCGTGTCCTTGATTTGGTAGTTGTTTAGCGTTTATTTTTTCATGATAATTATTTTTTATTGCCAATATACTTTTATTTTCTGTTTGGGTGTCGTAAGTTTCAGTGTATTCAAGGCGTGGCTTCAGCAAAAAAACAAACAAAAGAACATTGTCGCGTGGATAGAGGTGCTCCAGAAAAGACATCTTTCACTGCGCTCTCAAAATTCAATTAACTATGGTGCTACGTTACAAGACATACTGCAAGTTCTTTATTTACGACTTAATGGGAAAGCTAGGCGCATGCCATGCTTAAACTTATCTCTTTTCACCTCTGCAAGCACAATTTTTTTTCATTTTAACCATGCCTGGCACTCTCAACAGATGCGTTCTTCTATAGGCAGGGCGTGCGAAATTGGATTACATTTATAATATGGTGAGCGATACGTTTGCGCAATTTTTCTACATTTGCTTGTCTACCTGTCTCTTCACTTCATAATAACTGTTCGAGTAGAACATGCCAAAACGATGATGTGATTATGGGGGACGTCGTAGTGGAGGGCTCCGGAAATTTCGACCACCTGGGGCTCTTTAACGTGCACCTAAACCTAAGTACACGAGGTTCACATGTTTTCAACTTCACCGAAGAGGCGGCCGCCGCGGCAAGAATTTGATCCCGCGACTTTCGGGTCAGCAGCCGACCTCTATATCCACTAGACCACCGTGGCGAGTGCTTCCCTTTAATTCGCCGTGCTATATATGAAAAAAAGTTATTCTGAAAAAAAAAAAAGAATTTTCCTAATGGAATCATTATTGGAGGATGAGACGGATAGAGTACAAGGCCAATGTATAATATAACAGCCCCTTGTCAGAAATGACGTCAAGCTATTTGCGCTGATCCTGTTGGTCTAATAATACAATTAGCGGGGAGCTTTTTAGTTAAATCATAAAACCACCACAAGTGGTCTCTATCACTCAACGTGAAGATAGCGTTTTTTTCGAGAAGACATTTCGCTACCTGACCTGAGGGCCTTTGACAAACAAGCCGCAGACACATGCACACACACACACACACACACACACACACACACACACACACACACACACACACACACACACACACACACACACACGGACACATTATATATATATATATATATATATATATATATATATATATATATATATATATATATATATATATATATATATATATATATATATAACCGTATTCTTGACTGACATATGAGCCTAACTACCTTTTGACAATTTGGCTCAATTTTCAACGTGAATGTTACTTCCAAGTAGCAGTATTACATCACTGTGGCTTTCTACGATCAGTATAAGCCTATATAGGCGCATTCAAAGAGGCTTTCAGATTTTAAATTGAAATCGACGCGGATTTGAAACAGCCAGTAAGTTATATTTATCTAAGGTGACCAGTTTGACATTTTGACATATCAAGGAAAGAAGTGTAAATTTAAGAGCTAATTTCCTTTGTTAGACACAATACTATTGAGAACTAACAGACAAAGATGCCAAGGAAAGTATAGGGGAAGCTATTAGAAGTAATTGCAATGTAAATGTGAAGAAAGAAAAGTGGACGAAACGATAACTTGCCGCCGGCAGGAGCCGAGCATACGACCGTGGAATAACGCGCCCGATGCTCTACCTACTGAGCTGCGGCGGCGGTCATCCCTCCGTCCACTTAATAGGGTATACATGTTTATAAGAAAGGGGACGTCCATAAGAAAGGGGACGTCAAGGACCTGAAAAACTACAGGCCCATCAGCTTACTGTCCGTTGTCTACAAGCTATTTACAAAAGTAATTGCTAACAGAATTAATACGACATTAGAGTTCAATCAACCAAAGGACCAGGCAGGATTTCGTACAGGCTTCTCAACAACAGATCATATTCATACTATCAATCAGGTGATAGAGAAATGCTCGGAATACAACCAACCCCTATACATAGCCTTCATAGATTACGAGAAGGCATTTGATTCGGTGGAGACATCAGCAGTCATTCAGGCACTGCGGAATCAGGGCATCGACGAAGCGTATATAAACATAATGGAAGAAATCTACAGCGGATCCACAGCCACTATAGTCCTCCATAAAGAAAGCGACAGAATCCCAATAAAGAAGGGCGTACGGCAGGGAGACACGATCTCTCCAATGCTATTCACCGCGTGTTTACAGGAGGTTTTCAGGGCCCCTAGATTGGGAAGAGTTAGGGATAAGAGTTAATGGAGAGTATCTCAGTAACCTGCGATTCGCTGATGACATTGCATTGATGAGTAACGCGGGAGACGAATTACAGCTTATGATTACTGAACTGGATACGGAAAGTAGAAGAGTAGGTCTGAAAATTAATATGCATAAAACTAAAGTAATGTGGAACAATCTTGGCAGAGAACAGCGCTTTGCAATAGGTGGCGAGACACTGGAAGTTGTAAAGGAGTACGTCTACTTAGGACAGGTAGTAACCGCGGAGCCGAACCATGAGAGTGAAATAACTAGAAGAATAAGGATGGGATGGAGCACATTCGGCAAGCATTATCAAATCATGAATGGTAGTCTACCACTATCCCTCAAGAGGAAGGTATATAACAGCTGCATCTTACCGGTACTTACCTACGGAGCAGAAACCTGGAGACTTACAAAGAGGGTTCAACTTAAACTGAGGACGACGCAGCGAGCGATGGAAAGGAAAATGATAGGTGTAACCTTAAGAGACAGGAAGAAAGCAGAGTGGGTCAGGGAACAAACGGGGGTTAAGGATATCATAGTTGAAATCAAGAAGAAGAAATGGATATGGGCCGGGCACGTAGCACGTCGGCAGGATAACCGCTGGTCATTAAGGGTAACTGACTGGATTCCAAGAGATGGCAAACGCGTGAGGGGGGAGACAGAAAATTAGGTGGGTAGATGAGATTAAGAAGTTTGCAGGTATAACGTGGCAGCAGAAAGCACAGGACCGGGTTGATTGGCGAAACATGGGAGAGGCCTTTGCCCTGCAGTGGGCGTAGACAGGCTGATGATGATGATGATGATGATGACATGTTTATAAGGTATATAGTAAACACTTATCTTCAGTACCAACATCCGTCTCCCGTCTAGCGGCCTCTTATCGTCAGTGTACGGTCATGCGCCAGATATTTCGATACTATTTTGCGGACGTGCGCCTTACACGGCTAGCCGGCTCAGAAATAAGGCGTTGCGAAACGCGAGCCGATTATGACAGCTGAATTCACAAGCTCAGGCATCCGTTTCTGATTGACTGAAGTGTTTGCGGAAGTTTCTTTATTTATATAACAAAAAAAAAAAAAGGCAAGTAATATTTTGTGCTCTGTTTCAAGTTCGGGGTAGCAGTAAGGAAATTATTTGTTTTGCTGCTGACTGTAACCGCTTTATCGTTCCGAGTGGTTTCTACAGCATTTCACCCTCCGGTTCATATATTGTAACTACATTTCATGTGCTACCTAATAATACATACCGGAAATATTCAGATTCCATATAAAAGTCTATGTATAGGACCATAATAATCGTATGGACGGGCATATGGAATCGTAGAAATGGCATGCGGAGCGTTTTAGTACGTTGTAGAGAAAACTCATATTCCTGAATTGCTTCTGTTCCCTTTAAGAAATATTTTATTTCATTGAAGCAGCAGGGTATAGGAAAGGAAAAAAAATGGCAGATCGCACGTATAATGGAAATCGATGTTATATGAAGCATGCGGAAGGGAATTGACTGTGGTGTAACTTTTTTATTGAGTAAAACGTTACGAAATTATACTACAGATATGTACAAATGTTGTACCCACAGACATATGTTGAAGAGTCGCATGTTTTATGTAAGCAGTTTACAGTTTCGTAACGATTCCAACAGCAGCATAGGTATGGTCAACACCAGAAGCGGTAAGCTGATATCGAGTGTTTGTGCTTGCGAGGATGGTAGCCCTGGCTAGTGCTACGTAGAGCAACTTCACTCGATGTATACACTGGATGTATACAATTCGTTTAAGTATCCAATTTACCTTAAACCGACGTGACGCCTGTATCACAGGCGCACATATGTAATGTTTCTAAAATTAGATAGCCAGCACAGCAACCACAATTGACGTTTCACGAACATTACGGTTTATTTGAAAAGCAGTTCCCAGACCTGGCGTGGCTCTGTGCTAGAAAACTTGATTGCCGCGCATGATGCTTGGGTTCGATTCCAGCTGGGACCCTGATATTTATTCTTCGCATTCGTCGGTTGAACGCTGCCGATGTCAGATTGTCTTGAAGCCCTGGCATTTAAATTATCAACGCCTGTTCTGAAGGAAAGAAGTGTAAATTTAAGGGCTCGTTTTCTTTGTTAGGCACAAATGCCGTTTTTTTTTTTATTGAAATAGAAAAATAAATGAAGGAGTTGTTGTCACCATTGCTTGGTGACGGCTACCCCCTTTCCACTTGGCTATTGCGATAAAAAAAAGAAACAAATGCCGTTCCTTGGCATCTGTAAATGACCTGTGGCGCATACCCGCATACCGCGGCCCGTACTATACGAGTATGTGCCACACATGTTTGGGGGAAAGCGTTTCACGACGTACACGATTAGATCTTCACGTTATTCATATCATAACCATTCAGGCATATTCCATAATTTTATGCAAAACTGTTAAAGTATTCACCGTATTTTCAATGCGAACTTACGTGCGCAAGTTGACTTTACGGCAGAGCATCACGATAGTGCAAGAAAGCCAGCTTCAACAAGATACACGAGGAAATTTATTTTAGTTTTTTACTTTTCCATGGTTTCTAGTTAGCGCTGCGGGTTACACGGAGGGGCGAGAGTGATACGCGAGAAAAAAGCTATGAATGTAAACACTCCTCAATATCTTCACACGCAGCTGTGCGAACTCCTCGGGCACCGGAATCCCCTAGGCTGCGTTCGCCGTAACGTATGGCGTGTCTTTTTGTTATAGTATTCAACAGGGGAAATTTATTTTATAGGAACAGGGTTCAACAAACATTGATGTATGTTGGGGAAAGATAAAAGATAACTGACCCCCCCCCCCCCCTCCCCCACCTCTTCTCGTTACGCAAATGG
>JALIZH010021704.1:0-12600 GCA_030522465.1 Rhipicephalus appendiculatus | reverse complement strand
GTGTGCAACAGAAGGTTGAACAGCAGTTCTTCTTTCTTTTTCGAAGAATGGTGCCCTTAATTTTGTATTTCGTGTCTATTTCACAATACATGTTATAATTACGCGCTCAAGATACCGCTACGAACTCATTTTTTCTTATTCTATTATTTATCCTGTACATGACACGAATGCGCCAGCCTGGTTACTCCTACGACGAGAGCGGGAGGTCAAGTCTCCCAGCCCTATCGTGGTTGTACTCGATAGGCAAGACTTGATTGCAATAGGTTGGGTATTTGATGACCCTTCCAAGCGGTCCTGCGTAATACCGGACCCCAGTTAACCGCAGTGGTAAAGAATGAGCTCTAACGTGGTTATATTTTCTTTGCAAGCTTTTCATGTAATTTTTATTTTTTTATGCTCCGTACCTCTCCGCAATTCGAACCGGTGAATAGAACGACTTTGTTGGTGGTTGTCTTGACATTTTCGCTTCAGCTCTCGTTTGGTTTGCACGCTGTTGCATAGATAAAAGTGTTTAGCGATTTCATTGTGTGTGAACAATTTTTCTTTGTGTAGCGGGATCAATGCAGTGGATTCAGGGCCATTTGTATAAGCGTGCCGGTCAGTTAGATCGCGAGTGACGCTGTTGGGCGACTGGTTTGGATTGCCTTGTAAGCCTTCCATACTACCCTTCTGTCCGGGGAAGAAGTATTCACGTTTTTATTTTCTATTCATGAGCGCCGCCATCTTGGGCTGATAAGCGATTGTTTTGCAGGTTTTCTATGTCGCAATATGAAATGATCATGGCCATGAAACTTTGAATGTACTGGCCCAAGCGTTTTAGTGTGTGCAAGTTCACCATAGAAATGTTTTTTTTATTTGATACGGATACAAAACTGCAACGTTATCAGTCCAAGATGGCGGCGCATGAGCACGTCCGGAAAGTGGTGTATATGTACTTGATGTCCATGATTTTTATGGTGCTGGCCACACTGGTCGTCTGAGGAGAAACTCTTCCTCGGTTAAAAGCGATCGCAAAAAATTGAAGGACACTTTGTACATTCCAAAGTGTGTTCGGCGAAAGCGTGTGGCCATTCCACTGACTATGCCATGTCTTTTATCTTTTACACTCTCAGTGGGATAACACACAAACCGAATGTGTGCGTGTTTTCTTTTTTAATTTTTTACCGCGAATCGCAGCGAGACGCGAGACTAATCTTCCTCCGTTCACATGCGTTAGTATTTTCTCGCGCTTTGCGCATCGTGCAAACGCCATCCGCGTTCCAGCGCTTAAATTGACGGACCCTTTGTAAATTCCAAAGTGTATTCCTTGAACGCCTGTGTCCATTGAGACGGCGTCGGTCAGAATGATTGCAAACGCTGGGCACAGCGACGCTACGCAAGCAAAGCGCGAGCGCTGTAGAGTCCGACGCGACCGGCGTCCGTTTGCGCATCCCGGCGGCCACCTGGCTCCGTGCCAGAGCTCGGACAGACGGACGGACGGATGGACAGACGGATGGACAGACGGATGAACAGACGGACAGACAGACGGACGGACGGACGGACGGACGGACGGACGGACGGACGGACGGACGGACGGACGGACGGACGGACGGACGGACGGACGGACGGACGGACGGACGGACGGACGGACACCGGATGGACGGACAGGCGGACGGACGGACGGACGGACATCGGACGGACGGACACCGGATGCCGGACGGACACCGGACGGACGTGAGCATGAGGCATTAAAGGCTTTCGCCTTAATAGCTTTCCGTGCGCTTCTTGTTTGTCAGTGCCATGGCTATAGCTACTTGCTCTATAGCCATGGCTTTGACAAACAAAAACTGCAGAACGCATTGGATCAAGCAGTCATGACGGTAGAGAAGGATTTACCGCAATGAACACCTGATTTATGTTTTCTTCAAAATTCGGCAAACACGGACGTAAGAGACAAACTAGACGCCAGAAACGTTGCTTGTGATGGCTGGACTTGCCTCTAGTTTCCTTGTTTGCACGCCCAGACATTTAAACCTGCACACCTACTAACTAGCTTGCCTCTTACCAACTAGCTCAGCTGTTATTCTATATTTTCTATTTACAGCACTGTGCTCCCTCTACTTATACGAACAATCCGTGTTTCCCTACTTATACGAACAATACTGCTTCTTTACGGCGTTTGTGGTGTCTTGACTTCTCTATTGTACTAACAGTTCAGCTCTCTGTTATTTTATTATTTTCTTTTGTCCAAGCTAATTGCGTGAGCGCCTTTTGATCTAGCGACGAGTGGTCTGAAGTGCTTTGATTAAAAGCCTTTCTATCTTTTAGACAATAAATAAAAGGGAAAGTTACAATCATTGCAGAAACACACTTGATTTGTGGGGAGGATGGATACTGTGGTATACCGCCAACGCAACCAAGTATAACATGTTTCCCAACCGTTAATGTGAAAGCCCTAAAAAGTGGCACCATTGTTTTTCTTGCATTCGCTTTATCCGTAGATGCTGCGTCTATCAGGGAACCCGAATGGTCATGTGGGAGAACTAACAACTTGTTTCATTCTTTTTGTTTCAGTTTGCCTATTCCCTCACTTTTTTCTGCATAGATTTAATAACGCACCGCTAGAGAGAAAGCAAAAAAAATTGAGAATACATACATTTTAACCTGTTAACGTTAAAAAGACAAGAAGGCGGGAAAAGCAGCAGAAAAAAATTATGCAGTAGTAGTCAACGTGAGAAGAGCGAAACAGTGATTCGTCTGTCCTTAATAAAGGGACGAAGTAAAAGAGCGTTTGTTGAGGGGTTAGTAGATTAGACATTATTATGCGAACTGAAATTGCGCTTGGGACGAGACACCGGGGTACTATACAGGACGAATGCAGCCTGTGAGCGTCGCTCAATGATTTACGTTGCTTCAGCGATTCTCGCGTTCAAGGGCAAGCGTGTGCTGATGTCCAACCGGAAAGGAAAGAAAAACTTTATGATAAAGTGGCGCCCTATCCCCCCCTTTCTTTCCCTCCTCCTCTCTCTCACATCACACCTCCTCACCCTCATTTAACTTTTCAGTACAATCGCTATCCTACTCTATATACGGCTATGTTACGCTCTACCCTCTAACGTCATCCTCACTTTTTTTTTCCACAACCTTGCTATTATGGTTTCGTCTGCGTGAGACCAAGCGACGATGTGAGAGGACAGCATACGATAGCAGCGAACTTCCTTCCTTCTTTCCTTCCTCCTCACCCACACTTCCCTTTCCCACCCCCTCCTTGTGAATGGCTCTGCTATAGGTGGCTGTGCTAGACATGGTTCTGCCTGCCTAACACCGTATATGACTACAATATGCTCTACTCTCTTCCCTCCTTTCCATCCTCACCCTCGCTTCTCTTTCCGATCCCTTTCCTTCACATGACTACGCTTTACAACAGGGGTCTCAAACACGCGGCCCGCGGGCCGCATGCGGCCCGTGAACCCCTCGCTAGCGGCCCGCGGCCCGCACATGACTGTCTTCGTCCCATTTATTGTTATTTTCTTTTCATAAGTATGTTTTTTAGCTACACAGGTATGACTGGTTTTAAGCATTTTTGTCGTGATACAACTTTACGGTCACCATGTGTTGATACGTAAACATGAACCAAAATCATATTTTACATAATCGGCTCCCAGACTTTTGAGGTAGGTATCGATATGGCGTTGGAATCCTTTATGTGGAATGAGCAATTTATGCGATATGGGAAAGCTCTCAAACGGTAACGTTAGCTATTGTTAACCGTCTAACAAAAAAAAAAACATCCATGATGAGTGGGCGAAGCTCCGGAGGTTCATCGGTAAACCGCGAATCTTCCGTGAAATTCGCCCAGTACATCATCAAGGACGTGACAAACACTGTGTGTATATATACAAGAAATTTGTATTTTATTCGTGAGCCGTGATTTTCCGTGATGTTGGTTGCATGTGGTCAAACGATATGCATGTGAGACCATATCGCGATGCCATGTGTTGTATAACGTCGCGATCGTCATCGTCATCAGCGTCATCGTTATGACGCATAGTGGGTACATTCCATGTGGTGTGCCGTGATGGCAGCGTCATCGTCATCACACAGGACCTTGAAAATCGAGGTGGCTACTACGTACTACAAACTACAGGGGACGCACGACCCACGGCATAAGGAGCTTCGCCCCTAAAAAACATCCTCTCCCCCCTCTCTCTCCTCTAGGCATCCCTTCCCCGCGGCAACCACACCCTCACTGCGCATGCGCCTCCCCTCCTCTCTCCCCTCCTACGCTCCCCCCTCTCTCCTCTAGGCATCCCTGCCCGCGGCGTCCACACTCCCTGCGCATGCGCGGCCCCCCCCCTCTCTCTCCTCTCCTACGCTCGCCCCCCCTCTCTCGCCTCGCGACGCCGACGCAGGCAGCGTCTGCTAGCGAGTTTCTTGGTTGAAAAAATTGGCCGCGTATCTGCGTGCTTCGCTGCAAATGTCGTCGAAAGACGATAGTCTTGTGCCGACTGCACTGCATGAGCGGCATGAGTACCACAATTTAATAGCTGGGCTAGCCGCTGGGCTCGTTTTTCGGACGTTTTCCCGGGCGCGCTTAGACGGACGCCGGCGTTTCTCCGCTGAAATTTGGTCGTCGGTCTTTTTCTCTGCGTTCTCTGATCATGTCTTGTAGAGTGGGTCGTATTTCATCAAGCGGCCATATATGTTTTGCCTTGCCTGAGACAGCGCTCTTCTACGATGAATCAGCTGCATCTGGCTGGCATTGATAAAACAGAAGAGGACGCCATCTACAGCGCTACCGGGGAACATCGGCTTGTGTTGAACAATGCTGCTGCCAGGTGGCAGCACCACAGCCAGCCACAGCGTCGAAGTTAAATCACTGGGCGGAGACTTGTTTTGTACACAGCAGCGCCGCGTAATAAACACTAGGATCTTTATAATTACGTATCTATAGATTTTGTTTTAAAGGAACACTGAATAGTACTAAGGTATTGATGCTGTGCCTCAGGTATGCGTAATATTTGATTTTTAATTGCCCACGCTCACCCGTATGAACACATGCTTCTTGGTCAAGATTGGAGGTCGTAAGGCAGGGGGTTAAAGTTTGGCCAGCTAGCTGAATCGTGTGACGTGCCGACAAACAGAAAAACAGACAGACAGACAGACCAAAATTTCTCCGTTAAGGTATCCCAAGAAAGACTATCGTCTTTAAAAACCGACTGCTCGCGCTGCTCAACCGTTCACTGGCCACCCCGTATATACGGCACTGGATCTTAACCTGCAAGGTGGTGCCATTGGGAGATTTCTCCTGTGCGTTGTTGAACAATAAAACGTTGCAGCGTGCGCGTTAACTAAAAGCGGGCTGCGGGTCTCTGTGTCCAGTCCGAGTCTTCTGGCTCTCATTGCCCATTAGCAGCGATTGGCATGTTCCAGTAGGAAACACCGCTCCATCACTGCGTGATTGCGCCTCCCTAAATTTTTGCCTGCGCAACGCCACGATGGGCGCCAGCGTCAACACCGCCGCTAGTGTAAGCGTTAGAGCCCGCTGCTTCGCATCTACACATGGTTCCCTTTAGCGGGAGATGGTGTAATTTTAAGGCGAAAGCCTTTAATGTCTCAATCTCACGTCTGTCTGGTGTCCGTCCGGTGTCCGTCCGTCCATCCGTCTGTCCGTCCGTCTGTCCATCCGAGCTCTGGCACGGAATCAGGTGGCCGCCGGGATGCGACAGACACCACCGGTGGTCCGCGTTATTCTTTGCTTGCACCCACCACCTGCCTAGCCACTGCTAAGCAGCCACTCTGTGCTCTCGGACATGACTCTTGTGACTGTAATGGTGGTTGACGGCCTTATTGTACTACAGTGTTCTGGTTCGCATAGTGGCTGCTTCCCTACTTCATGAAGGTGACCGGACGTGGGATGCCGGACGCGGGAGGGACGGACATAGCTCCGAGCATAAGATGCTTCGCATCTAATAACGACCTTTTAGAAAATTCCCGCCGGTTTTCGTATGCATTTTATGAAAAAATCTTTCAATGAAACGAACTCCTGTTTGGTGAATATTTAAATAGAATGAACTTTATTTGTGGACCCGGGGTCATACTTGAGATAGATTCAATGAAGTTTTGCGCTCTGGCGTAACCGATGTGTGCCGCCCCTAAATTGGCCACATATCGGCGGCGGAGCAACATCGCTTATGCATGTGGCGCCGTCGAGGTAAAGGGGCCGTGCGGGAGACGAAATCAAGCCCCGTGTGCTTCAGTACCTGCGCAGAGCTATCAAATTTGAAAATTGTTTCCAGTTTTCAACCTAAACCGAAAGAAGAAGAGCACGACGAAGATGCAATGGCTGAGGCATGTTCAAATCCTGTACCTCTATCCGAGCCTGTAGGCTATATAAGAATGTTGCAAGACATCACGTCACAGCAACAAGCTTTGCCAGAGGCAGCGCACAGAAACGTAGACTCTCTGGGTGGCTTTGTCTCTTGCGCTTTAAGGGTGCCAGTCCGAATGAAAATTACAGAATTCTTATCAAAATGAGTTGCGTTTCACACGTTTGACTTGATTTCTGCTGTGCCCAATGCTGTTCCGTAATGTAGAGAGTATTCAGTTTAGTGAACTTTAAGTTAAGTGAACTATTTCCTTGTGTCCCTTGGCGTTCAATCAAGTGAGAGTTCACTGTAATGAATTGCGATAGCAATTATATGGGCACTCTCGGCTGCTTTTTGCAGTCGGCGTCACAATTGGCGTCGCCGTTACCGTCGTGCCCCGTATATATATATATATATATATATATATATATATATATATATATATATATATATATATATATATATATATATATATATATATATATATATGTGTGTGTGTGTGTGTGTGTGTGTGTGTGTGTGTGTGTATATATATATATATATATATATATATATATACCCACAACGAAAAAATATTTCATGAAAAATATGTTCCTACGCGCGGCATCGAACGGGCGCCCTTTCGCTCCGCGGCGCTAACCGCTAAGACACAGAAGCGCACTCCTTCGGCGTACTAACGGCGAGATATTTATATACACCATTTACCGCTGGCGGTACGTCGATCTCGGCAGAATATGAGCGGGTTATCTGCCTTACCAGCGAACCAGCGAGATGGCGCACAATGCGCGCTCGACGCCCCACTCATTGCGATGCGCTGGCTCCTCAACCTTCACTTTACCCTACGGGACGTAGTAGCCCGCGCGCGCGCTTATCTTGGCATGGGGCAGTTTGAACGTCGTGTGCTTTTGCCGGAAGGATTGCGTTTAGGTTACAGAGCGCCCAAAAGTCATTTCGCTCGCTGCAGAGGCCCCTGTTTGCGAAATAAGGGCGCTGTTAAAAGCAACTATGACACTTGTGAGTTCGCGCTCGTCCTGTGTATACCTGTGCGTATGTTTTGTGCGTCCTTTGTGTTTCAGCAGTGCGTTAAGTGTCGAGCTGTGAACGTTCTTAGTTCGCGCTCGTACTGTGTGTGTGTTCTTTTCGTACATCCGCTGTGCTTGAGCAGCGCGGTCCAAGTTTCGATCTGCTTGGCGTTCTTCGGGAAACATCCCAATTTGTTGATATCGCATTCATTGCTTCGCCATTGCTGTGAAACTCTGACTTTTTTTATTGCAATGGTTAATAGAAGTGGTTGGCATTTCTATGGTGACACCAGCTACCTTGTCTTTTATTTAAAAAAAAAAACAAAGAACAGGACAATACAAACAGAGAAGTAAAAATGGGACGAGCTACAACACACGGTATAACACCATATGTATGTATAAGATGAAATAAGTACACAGAACATGACACACAATGTTATGGAGATGAGTACATTGAAGGAAAACAGATACGGAGCTGTGGCGTAATGCACAGTTATACACACGCGTGCTCGGTTGGCGGTAACGCCACCTGTGATACAGGTAATACGTATCTAAGAGCGCGTTTTCGTTCAATAAACACCCTTTTGACGCATTTGACCACGTGCGAGCCACATGGTGTCAGAAGTGGTGGGACTGCAGGCGATGTACGCAGCCGGCGAACGAACAGCGGACGGGTAGGAAACCAACAGGGGCGGCTCGAAGGTTCTAACCAGCTACAAGCACGCAGAACGGGGCAACAACGCCAGCAATCCAGCAGCCCAGTCACCACGCTATTGCCACCACCGAAAGCCCTGGACACCACAGGAGACGTATGGCAAAGCTGGAAGACATGGCGGCAGGAGTCCGAGCTCTTCGCAATGGCAACTACCTGAACCAGCAACCGAAAGAGGTACAGGCAGCCCTTTCTCATGATTATTGAAAAGGACGCGCGCAAGATGTACAGCACTTTTGATTTCGCGACTGATGAAGGGAAGTCGGACGTAGAAGTACTGAAACTGAAGTTTGAGGCATTCTACAAACCAGCTCTAAACTTAGCCGACCATGAGTTCCGCTTTAGAAAGCGCGACCAAAAGGAAGGCGAAAGTTTCAAGGACTGGTTGACAGACCTACGAGTGCTAGCAAAGAGTTGCGAGTTTGAAGAGCTTGAAGAGCGTATGCTGAGAAGCCGTATTATTCTCGGAATTAGAGATAAAAAGGTGCAAGAAAAGCAAGTCTCTGAATATGCTTCGTTCACGAAGACCGTAGAAATGTGTCGCTCAAGAGAAGATGGCAAAGAACAGTGCAAAGAAATACAGGTGCGCCAGAAAAGCGATTACGCAGCCGAGATGAACGCGCTACCTGAAGTAAAAGGCCAGCGTTGTACAAAGATCGCAAAGGCTCATCAGACTGACCGTGTGTGCCCAGCAAAAGGACGCACGTGCAGGAAATGTGGTGGAGGGAATCACTTTGCCATAACCTGCAAGAAGAAGCCAAAAAAATTTCATTCCAAAGAGCAAGCAGTAGCATCTGTCGAAGCGCAAGGAGGCGATTTCTGGTTAGAAACGCTATCGCATGCCCGTGGAAAAGACGACCGCTGGACGGCTACCCTTCTGATAAAAGGAAATCCCATTTTTTGCGAGCTAGATACCGACGCAACCTGCTCGGTTATAGCGCGCAGCCAGCTGCACAACATAACAAACAAGCAGCTACAGGATTCACGTGGTTTTAAACGTTCTTTGGCTTCCAGAAAAAAAGCAACGAGGCAAGTTCGTCTGGAAGTGGCAACGAGAGAAAGCAAGGTTCTGACAGACGTTTTCGCTGTGGACTACGACATCGCCATGACCTTGAGCGGTACAGTTGCCGAGGGACTTGGCTTACTCCAACGAGTCTGCTCTGTCGAGCAAACAGAGCTTTACGGCGCTGCCAAGCCTTACGAAGACGTGTTTGAAGGTCCAGGTCAACTGGAGGATATTGTCTTCCATCTAAAGCTCAAGCCTGGTAGTGAAACCAGCACGGTGGATTCCAATAGCATTGAAAAGCGAAGTGAAAGCTGAGCTCGACCGCATGCAGACTGCCGGAGTCATCGCGAAAGTGACGGAGCTGACAGAGTGGGCCAGCAACATGGTCATCGTTACAAAAGAAGAGAAGGTACGCGTTTGTATAATTCTACAGTAATATCATACATATCTGATCACTTATGTCTATAAAATATTCGTTTCTTGGCCAATCCCCCAGAGTGGGTGTGAGCCATACACATAGGCTATCATCATCATCATCATCATCTTGACCCTTCCGACCTGAACAAAGCTCTGCTTCACGAGCACTATCCAATGCCAACATTGGAAAACATAGCACCTTTTGGTCCAGTGGGGCGCAGTAGTTTACAACTTTGGACGCAGCCTCCTGTTTCTGGCAAATCAAGCTAGATAAAGAAAGCTCCAAGGTTTGCACTACATGCACTCCATACGGTCGTTATAGGTTTTTACGCATGCCGTTTGAAATCTCGTGCCATGCACCGAGTGCCAGAAGGCCTCGAAGGCGTAACGGTTGTCATGGACGACATTCTAGTGTGGGGCCGAACGAGGAGGAAGCATGATGTCAACCTTGAAAACGTCCTACGACGCTGCTAAGAGTACAAACTCAAATTAAACAGAAAGAAATGCCGTTTTTTACAGGAGTCTGTCCGGTACCTGGGACACGTTTTTGACGCGTGATGGACTGAGCCTGGATCCACAGCGGCTAGAAGACATCTTTGAAGTCCAGACGCCGAGCAACCAGAAAGAGCTGCAGACGTTCCCGTGTATGGTAAATTTTGTCTATCGCTTTATTCCGAATACATCAGGCCTAACAGCACTGCTTCAAGAACTGCTAAAGAAGAATGTCGCGTGGCTTTGGGAGCACCGCCAAGACGCAAGCTTCAAGGTTCTGAAGGAAGCTCTTGCGACAGCCCCTGTACTAAGCTACTACGAGAATGGCAAACCAATTAGGCTGTCGGTCGACGCCAGTCAGAACAGAATTGGCGCAGTAATCATACAGGACGGGCATCGGCTAGCGTACTCGTCGCGTTCCTTTACAAAAATGCAGCAAAGGTATGCGCAGATCGAAAAAACGATGCTGGCAGTTGTTCACGGCTGTGAAAGATTTCGCGACTGTCTTTTCGGGCAACCCGAAGTTGTGGTAGATCAGATCACAAGCCACTAGAAATGATATTTAAGTAGCCGTTACGCCAATGTCCTCTAAGGATTCAGCGCATGTGCCTCAGCTTGCAGAAGTACCCGATAGTCGTCAAATACACAGCTGGAAAACAGCTGTTTGTTGCTGACGCTTTATCGCGGTACCCAGTGTCTGAATTATACGTTGAACACCATTGCTTAATCGCAGGTTTCAGATAGACAGCTGAGCCAAGTTCTACACAGACCAACCAGGACCCAGTGATGGTGAAACTTCGACAGTATACAAGCACGCAGTGGTGGGAGAGCAAAGCTGACGTCAGCAGCGAGCTACGTTGCTACTGGAACTTCCGTGACGAGCTGCAAACGCAAGACGGCCTCGTGTTCAGGAGCAACCACCTCACATTTCTACCAAGATGCGCAGTGAAGTTCTTGTCTGCATTCATGCGGCGCATGGGGAGGGGGGGGGGCAGATAAAATGAAGGCACGTGTTCGAACTGTACTTTTTTGGCCTTCTATAAACAGCGGTCTAGAAGAATTTGCTCGACGCTGTGAGAGCTGCCAAAAGCACAAGCCACGAAATCTGCGCTTGCCATTGATGAACCATGAAATTCCAAGGCTTACCCTGGGAAGTTCTGGAATCCGACATATGCTATCACAATGGCACCGAGTACTTGGTGGTTGTTGATTTTATTCTTTATTTTTCGAAATCAGGCCCGTCAAGACAACAACCGACAAGGTGATTGCTGTTTTCGCAGACATATTCGCCACTCATGGCTTCCCGCAGCGCCTATGCATGGACAATGGGCCGCCATTCAGCAGCCAAAACTTCCGTGATTTTGTCGGTAAGATTGGCTTGCGTCATGTTCGTTCCAGTTCCTATCATCCTCGATCAAACGGAATGGCTGAACGTGCGGTGAAAGAAGCCAAAAAATTGCTGAAGAGGTATCAGTACTGCACAGTAGACTTTTCTGCTGCATTGCTTGAGTGGAGAAGCGCTCGTTTTGTTGCGAGCCTGAGTCCCCGTTGCCCACCCCGCTATTCTTTCCTAAATGAAGCAGTCACTGACGAAGAACGTTTTCCAGCCTATTTATTTGCTATGGGTAATCAAAACATTTTTTCAGAATTCTTGATTAAAAGTTTTTCATCAATCAAAGGCTGGGCTCAATTGATCAGTGAAGAGGCAGGGGTAGGAAAAGAGGGATAGTGAAGGAGGACATTTTTGAAGAGATTGCAGCACCGTTTTGACTTTGTAGTGGTCTGTCCGCTTGCATAGCCAAATCTACAGGGGTTTCACAGTGAACTTGAAAGAACGACCATGAATACGCGCGCAGCAAAAGAAGACAAAAGACAATTCATACGCGATACCGCTCCCGCACTGCGCGATGAAGACCTTCGCTCAGCAGGCACTCGTCAGGTTACCGCTCCGGAAAATGTAGTCTCAGAGAATGTGAATGACGCCACCGCCGTTGAGGCACGCGGAGCAGGGTGCGTACCACAGCCGCTGATGGTGTGTTAGAGCCCCTGGAGCTTCGCTTGTGCTTTCCACACTCCCTTCAAATGCATATGCACCTCCCTTGAGGCATCATTGCTTACTTTCTGCGTTCATTCCTAATCATACCGCCTCCAACATCGCCGCACCTCGAGTTGCACATTTTTTATATGTCTCGTCGTCATTTCCAGTCTTCTTAAGGGGAGGAGCCCTCGAGTGGCCATGCTTCACAGGCACACTTTAATGCCCCATAGTTGCGGTTTTCGCCCCCGCGGGTTCTCCAGTCGAAAACTCCTGGGTTGCCGAAAGGAATGTGTCGCGGGGAAGTGGACGGAAATTCAAACGAGAAATCTGCGTCGGAGAGAAACTACGCGTCGACGAAGAAAGATAGCGAGAGCGGGAGACACAGAAAGGGAGCTAGAAAGAAATAAAAGCAAAACCCAAAGTTGCAGGATACACAAAAGCAAATGAAATTTCGTTGCGGCAGAGCCAGAAGCAAAAAAAAAAAAATGGGCACGAGAGAAATAGCATAAGAAGCCCGAAGAACCGCTATTTCTCAGGCAACCTTCACGCCAGAAAGCACGACAAAC
>JALIZH010021703.1:0-59504 GCA_030522465.1 Rhipicephalus appendiculatus | reverse complement strand
GGGAGCCTCGGCAGCCTCAAACTGCCAGGTGGTTCGGATCGGCTGCAACTCCATACGCAGCGACTTCGGTTGTTGTCGAAAAGAGCAGCCCCCCTTGCCTGGGGAAGGCACCGGCCGTCTCGTTGGCGTGGGGCCACGAAACTTGTCGCGTCTGTACGGCGCTTCGAGCCAAGCGAACGCGGCACCCTTGTCCAGGTAGGACCGTTTGCCCAAAACAAAAATCCCCCCGCCCTGTGACCCGGGGTTGGGGACCTGCCAGGGCACACGTATTAGGTGATGAGGGGCCGATGAGTATTTGAGCTCCGCGACCAGGCGCCTTCGGGTGCCGACTCCCTTTCCCCTTCTGACAACGGCAAGCGTAAGCGGGAAAATCACGACATGCACGGGCTGGTGCATTTCTTCATGGTGTACGCCAGGTAAGTCACGTCACTGATCTGAAAAACAAAAAACGGCTGGCTCTTCTGCATTGGAGAGTAGACGTAAACACGAAATGACTAGACAGTTATAGTATAGCGGGCTTAGCGGGATAGCGGGCTTAGCGGAATAGCGGGATCGAAGTGCGCATGCGCTGTACGCTAAAAGACCCGTAGCGTGTACCGCACGCACGCTATTTTTCAGATTTAACGTTACCGTGTTTGCGTGGTCTACATAGTGTACGTAAAACATGGCGGCGGATTTGGACGCCCGCTGCGAACTGAATTTAGCGTTGGTTGGGACGGATCCACTTCTTTCGTAGCTAACGACTGTGCAAAATGGCTTCGCTTGCCTTGAGGTAGCTTCGACGACCGAGTATTACGGATAACTTAGCCTAGTTTTTCAGATCGCTTCCCATTTCGAGCGTCCCTAGGCCTAACTAGAAGATCAGTGTAAGCAAATCTGCAACATAAAAATTTGCGCTTTTGGTGCGTGGATCATACTTATTTACTACTAAATAAAAGTACTACTAAATAAAATTACTACTAAATAAAAGTACTAATATTGCTGCGCGCGGGGATACAGGAGAAAATTTTCAGTTTTTTTTTCTTTTCACTCTTTTTAATGCATTCACCCTCCGCTAGATGACGCCACCGTGCCAGCTTCGGTACGCAAACGCTATCCGGCTAAACTATAACGCGCTGTCCGAAACGAACGTTTGCGGCACGGTAACGTTATTCCCTTAACTCTCGCTATCACGCTAACGCTATACTATAACTGTCTACTATGCGGCAAAGCACGCTACGATATGCGCTTTTAGCTTGTAGGTATACTTTTTAACGTTAGCGTGTTACCGGAACGGATGTTCTAGAAAAGCTTTAGCTCCCCATACGTAAACGTTTACGTACGAACGTAAACGTATGCTTTTACTTTTGCGCAAACCACTAAATGGTGATGATAACTGCATTTAAGCTATATTTGATTTAAATAAGACTGAACCACCGCTGCGGCAAAATAATAAAAGATGCTTTCACCGTGTATAGTATACCGGCATACGCAAAGGGGTGCAATAATACCAGGTTACCCGACGATGCTGTCGACATCTTGTGGCGTATCGTGCAACCAGTGTCATAGGCATGTTTGTTATTGGCAGTGTTTATGAGAGAAAAAATGGCCATAAAGGCCACTCATTCGTAATTATGCCGCTGCAAGGCATTTACGCAAGAAGAACAATGCACGATCTTTCTGCAATAACAGTTAAGGAAAGGAGTGAAAATTTTAAGCGCTTGTTTTCCTTTGTTAGACACAATATTATTGGGAACTAACGGACAATAATGCCAAGGAAAGTAGAAATGATGTTACTAGTAGTAAATGCAACGCAAAGATGAAGAAAGATAAGTAGACGGAAAGTTAACTTGCCGTGGGCAGGGACCAAACCTGCGTCCTTCGAATAACGTGTCCGATGCTCTACTAACTGAGCTACCGAAAAAGAGTGTTACGTCTCGCCGTCATGGCTATACTGGCGGCGTTGCCTGACGCTCCCGCGTTTAAATGCACATATATACCCCATAGAGTGGCCGGGGGGGGGGGCCGCGGTAGGTCAGTTGGCAAAGTATCGCACGCGTTATTCGAAGGTCGCAGGTGCGGTCCATAACCGCGGCAAGTCATCTTTTCCTGCCGATTTTCTTTCTTTTCACGTTACATTTACTACTAATAACATCCCCCATACACTCCTTGGCATTATTGTCTGTTAGTTCTCAATACTATTGCAATAACAAATTTGTGCTCCGCTGGTGCATCTTGACCGCGCTAGATAGCACCACCTATCCAGCCTGTCAGGGCCGTTAGGCCTTTCACGTTTACGGCTTCGGTATTCTAGGTCACTCTAGCTTCGGTAAGCCGGCTGAACAAGGTGATCGCCATTCGCGCTCGCAGATCAGCTTATTTTGACTCGGTGGCTGGAGTCTCCACAATGCGGATATCGCGCCTAGCCACGAACGAAGGTGAATTTGCGGATAGGGACGTAAACGTAAAGTCTATCCAGCGAGTATTTTACGTTCTGTAAAAGTCTACGTTCCGTAAAGGCCCGCACATGCGCAGATTTCTTCCGTTATCTGGTAACATTGTAACGTAATGTAGTATACGTTCAAGCTAAATGCCCCTAATAGCCGCACTCCTCAAGTGAGTTTAGCACATGTTCGCGGACACACCACACCATATTGTGCAATGGCTCTTATGCACGCGATTGTTTCCTGTTCCTGTGTGGTGTAAACTCTTTGGGCTTTGCCTAGGATATGCGGGCCACGTCTCGATGAAGGCTGAAAGCTTACTGAGCTGGAATGAACCTGTTTGAATTAAACCTCATGCAAGTAAGCAAGTCCCTTCACGCACGAACACAATATGCACCGCGTGGTCACGCAGCTGGGTGCCATCATTCGAAGGTAGCGTGACTGACCCACGCCGGCCTCCGAGCAGAGGTAAGCCGGTCCTGGCGCTAAAAAATGAAATTCAAGTTTACGGCCCCGCGCATCTGCCTTTGGAACGTATCTATTGCATTCATTTGGGGACGTCAGTATTAAAAACTGCCGATAAAAGGTCAGAGTACACGACCTTACGGCTTCAGTAATATTGTAAACCAAGATTTCGAGTGTCATATCAATATATCAAACTTGTGTGGGCCCAAACCAGCGTAAGTGATGAGGTCCCGTAGGAAGGGCCCATGCGAGAGACCGCGCTGTTACGAACTTCGGTTTAGGTGCCCGGATGTATGTAATCTCGTTTCTTCAAGTATGAGCCCCAGGATGTTTCAACTTGAAGTGCCCGGATAAAGGGCACTGACATTTGGCTCGAGGTTGCTTGAAAGCAGCCGACAACGGGATCTAAAAGCATTTCATGCTTAATTGGGCCGCCGTTTCCGGCGGCGGCCTCACCGCGATACCGGGCGGTGGCCTCCCGGTCGCTCGCTGCCCTGTCGCTCACCCGAAGGAAGTTTGTCGGCGTTGGTAGGGGCAACAACCGGGGAGCGTTTAACGCAATCGCGCACAATGAACCTCCTTAGAGCTGCCACTCGATGAAAATTTCGCCTCCGCTTTGAGCGGCCTAGTCGGCGCTATATATCGCTGGCACTGCCGCACTTGAACTGCACCGCTCTGTTCCTTGAAATGCGTAATTCGACAATGCAGCGCATTACAATATGATTCTTCGTATGCGAATTTTGACATGACAAAACATTATTCGAGTCCTGACGAAATGAGATCTAGGGGAGCCAGAGGCCCGTCAAGTAGGTGGCTCCGCCCCCGATGGGACCGGTAGACGAAGTCCCGCCGCGATGTCGTGGGCCCTCTGGACGGCCTGGCAGTTGAGTATGGAGATTGCCGCTCTTGAGGGATTCCTCCCGTTGCTCCTTCGTGATGGGTGGAGAGGCGTGAAGGCCTGCGCACATCCAGAGGGTGTGCTAAAACGAGCATGAGTCATGACCACATTTAGGGAACTACGGTGAACGATCTGGGTTATGCACCGGTGACCTAATGTTTTATTCTACCTTGTACATATGCAGGTGTACCTGTTACCAGGTTACCATGCAGGTGTACCTTCACGTTTTCCTGCACACCAGTCACTAATCATTTGACATATTTCTGTGATTGGCAAGACCCAGCTATGGTGTATAATGTACCTACTGCCGTTTGCGTGGCGTGCAAAATGTCAATCATCTACCCGTTGCTCTGAATCAGCTTCAGAAACAGAATTTAAAGGGAAGGTACGTTGATCACAACGTAGCCTACTCCATACTGGACCTTTCTTAGTTTCTGCCCTGACGCAAGGTAGAAACTACATATGTATTGGAAAAAATCAGTTTCACTATAAGGGCGAAGCTTTGATTGCAATAGCGAAAAATTGGGGGGACCCTTAAGCTTCGCCTTTAAGAGTTGAACGAGATAGCGATATCCTGTTCCCAGTGGGTACTTCAACCACTTAGTGCATACTTGCTATGCACCCACTACGTGGTGTTAAGGGAATACGCGCAGTAAGGTGGGTGCCTTTGGTAATGGGTGGCCGGCTTTAAACTACGAAATATTGTTATGATAGTCGCATGATCTGACGCCCGATGGCAATGTACGCTTGTACCACGCAATATTACTGGGATATTACATGTTATATTGCAAAGAATATGTAGGCTAATGGACGCTTGCGTTTGCGAAGCATGAAAGTTATTTTCACTGCATTTCCAAGCAGAGGCGTGGCTGTGTGGTAGAACACCTGCTTGCCACGCAGAAGGCCTGGGTTCGATCCTCACTCAGACCTGGAAATTTTTATTATTTATTTTATTTGCATCTTTCTCGATTTTTCGGTCACGAACAAGATGATGATTTTTCGCTCACAACGAACGACACTGACGATGACGCCGGAATTTCTGCAAAACGAGCTCTTTAACGCTATCGCGTTAAAAATAGGAAGCAGACCCAGGCGCTACGGCCTCTGGATAAACAGACACTGAGCCCTGGTGTCCTATATTTAGGACATGAAGATTGTGCTTTACTGCGGGCGACGCGCGATTGTTAGGGAAGACCCACTTTCTAAATAAGTAGTCTAACATGTTAGAAGCATCATAAAAAATATAACAGCTACCGATACAATAGTTAATCACTGAAACATCATGAAATATACGGTTCCAGCGATTGTCGTCTTTTTCGCCTTCCGCCATCTTGCTTTCCAGATTGCAGAGTTTTGAGCAAGACGATTATGAACATCTCCCACCAATGTTTGCGCAGGTGTATTCAGCATACCTCAGAGTCTTTTTTTAAATTTTTAGCTTCTTTGTCTTTGTAGCAACATGTTTGTGTCCTTTTTATGTTGCAGCACAGCCGGAAGGGCTAATATTTGACGTGCACTTCACAAAACTCTCTACGTGACAATGCGAGGGCCTGAATCGAGAAGGAAGAAGACTTGGTCAAGCTGTTCGATGGGCTATGTCATGCGTGAGTGTTCGAAATATCCAGGGCAGCACTTTTGCGTGCAACGATAACGTTTATTTTACGTTTTAGAACCTGGTTTGCATGTTTAACGGCCCGTCTGTGCTAAAAGAACGCCACGTATTTTTATTGTGAAAGATTGGGACTTCGTCAGAACCTTCGACTTTGAAGGGATTCGGCTAGGATCCCACCGAATGAAACCGTGATTTTTAGTTGACTTTAATTTCTAGCAATTTAAGCGAGAATCATTACAGCAGAGCAAGCAACCACCAGTAATGCCATCCTATGCTTTCCTCGCATTAGTTATTACTTGGTTTCATTAGGTGTGTCTAATACAGAAACCCAGCCCCTCGGACCATTCCCGTATTCCGTACTTCCTTCGTGGTGCGTAAGTTGAATAGCCGCAATTCGGTTCCCGTCATCCTGATATCGACAGGAATGATAAAAGTGATGATCTTTCACATTCATGGGACGAAACATAGACGGTGAACATCTCAGATCGCGCAGAGTTTTTTGCATTTCGGAAAAAAAAATTGGATAAGTCGTAAATTGTAGTAAAGTGCATCTTTTAATTAGTCTTTTAAAACATCCATATCTGCGGCATTGTTTTTCTTCCTGGACGTAGACTTCATCTGCCTAGACGACCGTGCTTTACTGTCGCAACAGTTTTTAGAAAAAAAAATCTGTATTGTCTGAGAACACCCTGTATATTCGCCGGCATCGTCGAAACGTGAAAGCATTTATGTTCGTATCAGAGGGCACATACTGTTTCGCCTTACGATGTGTCTTGTTAACCATTTGCACAATTTGAATCGCTAATTTTTGAATTCATCGCAATGCAATGCCTGATGTGCAAACTAAAACCTTATTTCGGAAAAAGAAGATTGGCTCTAAACCTTCCCATTACCATTTTTAATGGATGCTTTTTATTACGCTCAAGTACAGCAAGGACTGTCGGCAACTAAACATCACCCGTATACCTCAATCTTCAAAACATTCGGAACACGTAGTTTCGAAAGCTAATTTACTCCACTTTGTGGAAACCGTCTGAGGTTACGTGTCACGTATGAACCCGCAATACGTGACCCTATTCCATCTTGTCACCTTTCCACCGTATAAATGCATGTTCAGGATGCATTGAATGTCATATTTAAATCGTGAGGCAGTTGTACCTTAACCAAGGTACGGTGTTTTGAAGCTGACACTGATTACAGCGCTTTATTCTTCAGAGCCATTCTACAGGGGCCCACAAGGTGAGAACCGAAACCATTTGGCACCGACATATTCATCATCAAAAGCCCCCGCATGCCATAATTAGCTCGTACAGGCCCTAGGCTTTCTAGTGAGTATATTTAGGTGTTTGAAACTTGACATTGATTTATGTGGTTTATTTCACAGAACCATACTACGGTGGTAGGCCCGGTAAGAGCCAAAAGTACTCAACATTTCTCTTTCGTATGCTACCCTTCCACCGCAACATTCAACGTTCAAGGTTCCGGCATTCTAGAATTAACTCTTCACGGCATTAGGCCTTCTGCTCGGTATTTTTTGTTATTCAAGTTATTCTAAAGTTGTGATCAATTTCAACGTTTTATTCCGCAGAACCACTCTATGGTGGAATGCCAGGTAAAAACTGAAAATATTTTACACTTATGCGTGATATGATAGCATCGCGCAGGTACGTTCGCTGTTCAAGGTTCCTGTATTCCGTAATTACCTTCGCAAAGCCCAAAGCCTTAGACTGAAATGTTTTGAACATGTCATTAACTACAGTGCTCTATTTTGCAGAACAACTCTACGGTGGTAGGCTAGGTAAGAACCGCAGATAGTGGAAGCTTTTTCTGTGGCATGATATCCTTCTGCCTCCATAATCAACGCTAAAGGCGCCGACATGTGATACCTAAGTCCCCAATCACCTACTGCTTTCATAAACATTTACACTTTGAACGTAATCATTTCGTAACTTTGCTGTTTTATTTTTCAGAATCAACGTACTTTAACGAGCCAGGTAAGTAGCCATATTATACTTAGATATCAAGTGTTGACATCCCTAATGCTTATTCGCATTCGATATTACGGGTTTAGCATTCTCTAATTGACTGGTCATAATAATACGCATTTGGATAGAAAAAATACTGCCGAACGGAATTTACCCTACGGCCTCACAACCACAATAATCGCTAGTCCCTCACAAAAGAGCTCATGCTTCAAAACATTATTTTTATATACATGTTGCATAATACAGCATGCAGTGCCTTGACCTTCGCGCTCATTTTCCCTTACTCATTTCATACCTCGGAATGATCTCAATTGATTTACCAATTGTTTGCGATTGCCGCATTGGTACTGGCTTAGACACTTTTTATTGGCAACCTTTTATCTCTTTCTGGAATTCGGGAATGTCACTCATATAGCTGCTATCGAGATCTCTTCAGTCACGGCTAATTTTTGCAGAGAGAAGCAAACTATACACCAAACAAGTTCTCAGCAATAAATGGTGTCGAAATTTCGATACTGCGCAGAAACACCAACGACATGTAACAGCCAAACACTTCGAAGGAGCAAGCAAGATCTAAGAAGTTAAGGCAATATTCACAATGTTGCGGCGACTTTGCGTCAACAGGTTGGGCTCCTAAAATATAACCTTAGGACATGGACTCTTGGAAGAGCACCTGTTACGTAATTGCCGCAGAAAGCCATATTTACCGCATTTAGTTATCTGACTCGTGTACATAAATCTGCGTGGAATTTTCTTGTACTATTGTTGTAACGAGAAGCAGTAGAACAAGGAATGCCGCCACAGCCAAGGTTTCTACAAGGCTGGGTGCTGACACGCACAGAAGTTCATCTTTGGTAACGTTGGTACAAGTGCATTTTGTTTAACGATTTCCCATCGCTTCAAGCCTCCATGTTCCTCCGGACGTCACTCCTACGTGTATAACCATTATTCACACAGCTGGACGATTTTTAAACTTGAGGGCATGGCAGTAGGAACCTTGTTACCTATTTACTGCGAACAACCCATTATGAATTCCCATTGGCGTTTCATCCACGTGCAAATTTTTCTCTCGCATGTTTCATCAGCTCCGCTCAGCGAACAATACCACGCATCCTTCTGTAAGTATGCATTGAGAGAAGATGAGATATTAATTTAGCAATCTAAACTCTATCCCGCTGATCAATTCTAAGACAAGGCAATAGATAAGGGAAAACTTTTTATTCGCAACAATTGCTAAGTGACCACAGATTCAAATGTACGACAAAAAGGGGTATTGTTAGAAGGGCTCGTTTTCTGTATAATACGCAAGTAATGAAACCCACGGAAAATTAAGCCAGGGAAAGCATATGAAAACTGCAGTGTAATGGTTTTCAGTTGAAACGGAAAGGAATTAAAGACCCCGAGAGATCTCATTTTTTGTTGGTGAGGTTCGAGCTCACAACATTCCAATAAAGCGTCCGCTGATTTACCGTTTGAGCTACTACGGAGGGCGCTCCCCAGTTTACTTTTATTGTAGGGTATTCATTTGTGCTTAATCCGTGACAATGTCATCCAGCGCATATCGTAGCCGCAGATGGCCATTGTGGAACACTCGTTTTTGGCCAGAGGGCGTCATGGCGCACGTTATCTTCACATGGACAATTCCTCTTCTTTCATGCTTTCATAGCGAGGGATTCGTCCCAACAGACTTGACGCCTCAAGTAGCATGCGAGGGTTTATTGGTCAGCCGCCACCTCGTGCGAAGCAACAGTACTCCATTTACTCACAACCAAGATCGAAATGTAGGTCACAGCAGATCTTCGTGAGGAATTTGCGCTTTGTTGGGAAACAAATCCGTGCTCACGGAGTAGAATAGTCTTTGTGGTTAATATTATCGATAAATATTTAATGAATGCCAAACATTCTCGAAAATTCTAAAGGTACTCAACACTATGTAATGAATCACAAAGGTGGTCAAAACACCTGTACAGTTTATTAGCATCATGTAAAGATACTCCCATTTTCTTGACCAGAAGATTTGCCCTATACCATCTGGGAAGGTGAACCAAGAATGAACTAAACAAGGAATTTTTCCCTTAACAGTCAAATATCTTAAAACACTCGGTAGCACTGGAGCATGGCCCAAGCAAACTTATACAAAAAAAATGATACAAATGTGTCCATTTTGTACGGTCTGAACGTCTGCTGTTACATAATTTGTGAGAGTAGTTAATAAAGTAAAGGGAACTCAGACGAAAAGTGTGACGAGGATGCAGTTCTAGTTACCATCATGATTGAACTATTGCAACCCTTACAGCTCAGTATCGTATTTCATTGTGTTTGCTGATTCTGTTTCTAGGGCCAGTCTCTGGAGAAGTGCCGGGTAAGAAGCGAAAACATTTGGCGTCGTTCGAATTTATTGCATCCCAAACATGGTGTAAGATATATCTTACACCGTGATCCCAAAACAGAGGAATAGTGCGTGCGAGAACTTTGGCACTGTGCGTTATATAACGCTTTTGGCTTTTCGTCCTGCCTTAGTCCCTTTGATGAACATGAATAAATCTGCATCTCATGAAGGACTGAGAAACGAACCACAAAGAGTACAGGTATCGCTAACGTGATCCAGACTACCGGTATGAATCTCAACTATCTTTCGTTATTTAATATATAGAACACTTTGCTATACTGGAGTACCTGCATCTCCTTCTTCAAAATAGTGTCAACACGTACAACGTTACTGAAGTCGCATCATGGTGTCGATTTCGGAGACATTCTTGGAAGAAGGGAAGAAGGCACGCACTCGCCACTGTGCGTGCAATATACTTTGGCGTTCCGGATAAGGCACAGCTATGTAGATCGAAAACACACGTCTAAAACAAGAGAAAGTCAATATGTAGCAGCAGGAAATGTAGGTATATTCACGCGACAAGTCATGTTTCAAAAGAAATGTTCTCCCCAGCAGTGCTCTTTTACCATGACATGTCATTTTTTGTAATGAACAAAGCATTTACATTGCAGCACATCATATGACCTCACCACTTTTGTTTTTTCTTTTTCGATATGAGTTGTATATTTGTTTGGTCAATTCATCACTGATCCAAATATACAGGTGTCGGCGTTGCTATATATCGCTTTTTTCCCTTTATTGGGCCGCTGTGTGACTCATGGGCACTGTTTGAAGGGATTTTTTTTCGCTTTTCCTCATTATACAATTGATAAGTGTAGAACATTGCGACAATTATGTCCAACTGCGTTAATCGTTAGTGCTTGGTATTTGAGCTCGAAACCTTAAAATTACTCTAAAAAATAACTACTCTTTCTATATTTTCAGGATGCTTGTTTTTTTTGTTTTTTATTTTGTATTTTGTGTGCCCAATCGAACTGTTGCGCCAAGCGGTGCGTGAAAAACCTCGTCAGGAGGTTAACTACCTACTTCTCACGTGACCTTTGGGAAACACCTTGTCCAGTGAAAAATTAATGAGAGATAAGGGACATGATTGCTGCAAGTCAATGCAATGCCTTGTTTATTCGAAAAGGGCAAAGTGAGGTATGATAGTGACGCTCCGTAGCTGTATCTACAAAATGAAGCCAAGAGGAAATATAGGCGTGTCTGTCTGGTCAAGTCCAAAGTATAACATTTTTATTTAACTGTTTTCTGACGCACTATTCATATAACTGTAGTAGCATATGGACACTGCCTAATCCTTGGTATTTTGAGCCAATCGTATTGTTCTCTATTGAATGTTTGTTAATCTTATTACTGTCCTAAAATTTTCGGAATTGCTTTTCTGTGATCTCAATGGTATATACTCCGATTATTTCACATTATTCGCATTCTCGTACTCTATTTTCTGTTTATGTTTCTGCTTCCGACACTTTCCTGTCACTCAACGATGAAAATGGCCAACCAGAGGACACCATGTATCGGCTCCTTGTCGGAACCCCCGAACGTGGTTTCGACGTAGCGAAGCATGACTTGACACCCACAAAAGGCAAGCCCTCTTTCGCTCACTATAATCGGATGTCGCAATAGCAGTCGCGGTGGTGCTTTATTGGTATTATGAAATAATGTGCCCAAAGTTAACGTCACTAGATCTTTCCCTTGGGAAATAAACTTAGGAAGTTTACCCAAAACAACAAGCCCGACAAAAGAAGCTTAGTGCTGTCGTCTATCTCTCAGTTTCTTTCATTTTTTTTTATTTTACGGAACATGTACTTGTATCGGAGCAATTCACTAAAAATAAAAGCAAATGTTGCGAGTAACACTGTTGTCATGACAACAATGAGGCAACGTGCACAGTAGGTACAAACTAAGCGGTCACACCTTTGTCAGAATAGAAATAGCGATAATTGTTTGTGTTAGACGAGTACAAGGCGTCTAGGAACACTTTTACAGCGACGCTGCTGATGTCTAAGATCTGGCTGATCGCGTATGTGGATAAAACCACGCCCAAAACAAAAATTCTCTGTGCCCCCTCGCCACAGGTACTATTCGACCACTTTCCCTCCGCCTCCTTACCCCCCGCTGATGCCTATTTCGCAAGTGTCACGATTATAAGCGTGCGCAGGGGGGGGGGGTTCATCGCAGCGCCCCCCCCCTCTTCCTATTAAGTCAATGCAAGGGGCAGACGTTGCGCCCCTCTATGTTTAGTGAATTGAAGGGGCGGGCGCCCCCTCTGGCCCCCCTCGTGCACACGTCTATGGTCACGATACTCGACGGCCGCACTTCCCACCAATCGATGTGCCCCTTTGGCTCGTGACGCAGAGATCGCACTTGCGCTCTCATCAGCAGTCGCCATTTCGCGTCGCTATGTGTAGGACGCGTGTCGTTCGCTGGCTGGAAAAAGAGTGGAAACTGAAAAATCGCTAACGTGCACTGCAAAAGCGCGAACGGGCGCGAACACAATGTGAAGCTGCTGCCGGACAACGGGCAGCCGAGGTCGCTGGCTTCGCTTTCCTTCGTCTTCACAGTAGCGGAAAGGCTAAGAATTCTTTACAACATCCGCTCTTTCAACTACGATTTGACGGTTACGATTTGATGGCTCTGTACAAACAAACGCGCCTTATATCTCTCACACATTCTCTCCCGCACGGTGCTCTCTGTTGGCGAGGCGCCGCCGTCTGTGAGCGGTGAAGAGAAGTAATGCGGCATGACACTTATTAGCACCGATAGAGAACGATTCGTCGACGACGCAATTAAAGCATCGCGTCCGAGATTGCGCGTCGACGCTCAATCTTGGAGGTCCATGGCTAAAGCTTCTCGATAGCGGTGCAAAAACCCTGGCCGCGCTAGCATCGGAGAGTCGCCGACGCAGTTATGTTCATTTCCTGCGCTTCTTGTTAGCGTGTGACAGTTCGTTGTCGGATTAGTGCAGCTTCCACATGCACCAACGGGGTTTCACCGCCAACTACTTCGGGTACGATAGCACCGACTAATAAAACTGCTGCAGTCAGCACTGCAGCAACGCAACGACGTAGACGGGCGAATCTCGTACCTTGGTGGATCCGTACAGAGCCCAGCAGGACGTGGAACTCCTGCACGCGTTCGCGGCTCCAGCTATGAACCTCTGCCTTCCCGCGTTACTGAAGCGCAGTATGGCAGTGTATGCATGAGAACATGCGTAGGTTACCCTATTAATCAGGAGTGCACATAGTGCCGTTTCTCTCCTTAATAGACGACGCTTTGAAGAAGCGCATATCGAGTACCAGTGGTTAGTGTGTGCTTGTTATCTTTGCGCAGAATTCACGATACGCTGTGTCCAAGTACACGTCAAGAACTTCAGCTACCACAACGGTTAAATCATCATGGGACGGTAGCCGTCGCGATGGAGATGTGCCACTATAGGCGTCAACGTGGGGGGTGTCCACGTCAAACGGTGCTATAGCCGCCAAACACCAATATACATTGTACAACCTCTCATATATCACTACACAATAAGCACTATTTTTATGAAGACGCGTTTCACTTTCGTGTTATAGCGATTGCTATGACGGAGGGATCAGCCATGTTTTTATGTGTTGCAGATTTCTTCATGAAACAGTAAGTAAACAAATATTTGTATTCGGATCATGTGCCATTTCGGAACTTCTTCAGAACACCGGCTTTGTTTTTATACACACTGCTCACCTCTATAAGAGAAAAATCAACTCAAAAAGCTCCTTACCTCTTTTCCTAGTCTGTTTAGTAATCTTAGTGTAAACGTGCAATTAGAGACGCCGCACAAACCACCGCCTCACTACTTCCTTCACTCTTATTTTTACAAAATCCAACAGTCACTCGCAAGAGCTGCACCAGCTTATTGCTAAGAATGGTTCATCACAAATCGAAAAAAAAAGTTAAGGGTTATTTCTTTCTGAAGTCGACAAGCTCTACAAACGCGACCATTCCTTGACTGCTACAAACTACTGCATGCGTACCGATGAGAGCACAGATGTAGTCTTGTTAGCCTAGGCGAATCCAGATGGGGTTGGGTGCGTCTAAATGGCGCCTTCTCCGGACATTTCTGAATTGGTAAGGTGAAATGCAATGGTCATCTCCAATGTGCGCGGCCGTGGAAATACCACCAATCGCTCGGTTGCAGTTCCCAATGCTGTCGATAGAGCGTTCACCACTCCGACTGATCCAATGGAAATGCATGCCTGGGGGACGAGAAAAATGGCAACTGTGCGTGCGGAACTCCAGTGGGTAGAGAGCCTATATAAGAGACCCGTATAATAGTGAGGCATCTCTCTAGCAGCGTACCGTGCCTCCCGCCAGCTGGCTACATAAAAATTGGCTGTGGCTTAACTCGGCTATGTCTGGGTGTGCGTAGCGAGACGTACGGTTAATCTTACTGTTTAGCTTGGTTCTCTGTACGGTTACGCTTCTCGAGGCGTGCGGATCGTTCTTCCTCCGTCTCCTCGGGCCGCCGCCTCCTATTGGTTTCGTTCCGACGACGAGGCCAGGCTTCTATCAGTCTCTACAACTCACTCTCCATATCCGCCCACGAATTCCGCGGAGCCACCCCTTCTACTACATACGATGCAACGCCGGCTCCTCCTCTGCGGTTGCAACGCGGTTTCACCGGCTTCTCCTCTGACGTCATGCCAGATGGCGCCACAAGCGGCGCGTCCAGCTGCGGCGGTTGCTAGGTGGCGGCTCAGCTTGCGGTATGGCCTCCGGCCACAGAGAAACAGCGACGGCCAATGGAGCTCTCGCTACAAAGAGAAGTCTGAACAGGTTGCCTAGTGGCCTCAAAGACCGCCGACGCCAGAGCGAGAGCTCGTGCACAAGAGTTCTTGCCTCCGTTTTCTATGCGCGAATCTCGCAGTCCTGTGCCATTGCGTCGCAGGCGAAAGGTGTGTCATAGCCACCAGATTTGCTCGAGGTAAAATTAAACGTAGATGTCTGTCGAAAGCGAGAGGTAGTTTTAAAATTTTAAATTCTTAAACTTAATACCTTGCCCTCCCCCCTCCCGTCTGCTTTAGTTGACTCTCAAAATGGTCACACCTCGATTATTTATGGGAAGAACCCTGGTACATATATTGCTCGCGCTCACGGAGCAGAAACACTGACATTCATATTGAGGGATCGGACCAGGAGCCTTCTCGAACGAAGTTAGGTTCAGACTATACCCCTGCTTCTCAGTTTGTCATCACCAGGTGTCCTATAGCAGAGTGTAACAGGAAACTAGGGCACCAAAAAAACGACAAACATGCACAATCGCCCTTACCGACAAACAAGCACTTTCAAGAGCTATGTTATGATCTATGGCGTTTAACGTCCGAAAACGGACAGCAATGTCTAACATTCGCGATAGGACATACATACATCTTTACGAGCACAAAAACACGTCAATAGAGGCATGAGGATTCATTGGGTTCACGACTACGTACGAACAAGCTTAAAACTTATAAGACATAAAAAATATGCACAGAAATACACTATGTTATGCGTTGCAGACCAAGTTATTCCCCAAGGTGTACGTGAATGCGCCATTCCTTTAGAATACTATTGCACTGAAAGTTTGCTTATTTACTGGTCGCCAGCTGATAGGAGGCTATAGCATGTTGTTCAAGCTATGTTGTAAATTATACTGTTTCGGGCAAAAATCACCAAGGCCTGTAGCGCAGAGTGGCAGACATAGGTTTTCAAGTGAACCTGGAAAAAAAACCCAACTGGTACATTCTTCACTTTTATTTCTACCCTTTAACAATACTTAGATTACAGATATTCCAATAGCAGAATATAATAAAAGAAACAACGATAGCATATGTGACGAACTGCCTCCTATGGCCTTTATAGCAGGCCATACATTAGTACCTACACGAATAATGATTTACGGGTATTGCTTAGCTGAACACAGAATCCTCATGTTTTCAGACATATTTCGCAGTTGAAAGGGAATACAGTGGCTTTCAAGTGATCACGACTGCCAGCTCTCACGTTTGCCTGAAAGCATGTTTTCGAAATTTCTGTTTTAGCATCATGTCTGCACCAGCATGTCGACAGAATAGCGTGCATAATTACTGTGCGTGGTGTTCTGATGGAAACTCCCCTTCATTAAACAAGGACTTGATTTCTTGCATCCCCAGGATTTCGGTATATGTGCATGTCCCGCCATCTCTCGGTGGCGGTCGTGTGCACTGCCTCAACTGAATGGGAAGCACACACAAAGCAGTCATATCTCACAAAACAAATATCATTTCGAAAACGAATCTCGGTGTCAGATATTAGGGAGCCACTACAGCATTTTAGGCATAATTATAATAATGCGCCACTAAGGTTATACTTTCCCAGGCCATTCGAAGACTTTACCACACAACTTATGAGAGGTGGCTCAATTTAGAGCCGTGTTGGCCTCTTTCACCTTCGACTGCAAAGCTCAGAGATGATGTTTAAAAAACGACTCCCGGTTTTAGAGTGGCTAGGAAGCGCTCTTGAAGTTACTGTTATTTTATTGTGCAGGTAAGGTCATGTAACTTTCTGTGTCGTTTCTGTCGCCTTTAATCTTGTTTCTAAAGCCCGCATCTGGTCCTACATTGTGTCAGGGTGTGTCAAAACACCTCGCGGTGCTCTCAAAATTATTGAATACAATGCTCGGGAGCACCTGCGGGAAAACGAGACGAAGATGCTTCTTCAATGTCTCACTGGGTCCGCCTCGCCAAAGGTTCGGGCAGCTCGAGTGCGAAATTTTAGCTTTTGTAGTGGCATCTGGTGGCAGCTTCCTCAACTACGTCAATGTCCCCATTTTCTGGCCACGAGAGAAATTCGCAAAGAAGGGTTTCAATCTTACTTTATTGTGTAGAATTAAATCGTCGATGAGGTCTGTTATCTTTGAACTATCTATCACTTAGCATGAACTGAACGTCGGGAGACCAAACAGCGTCATCAACCGACTTTTCAAAATGCAGGTTAAAGTGTTTCAAACAGTCACGAAAATGTTAAGGCACTGGCACATTCTTAAAATCTGGTGCCACAGTACTCCAACCACTAATGAACCATAAAAGAAAGGTTGCTGAGATTGGACAGGATGTGGTTGCTAAAGTGCGCTTTCTTCCTTTTTTCCGGCAGTCATAAGAAGCCGAGCAGCATGTGGAAGTGGGCCGCCATGATCCTGACTTGCATCGTCGTGGTGTTCGGGGACGGCACTGGCGCTCTTCAGATTCGTCGGTGAGGGGGCCTGTGGTATACAAATGAACGTTTACGGTCTTCTGTCTGTATCACGAAGAGAAATTTACTTACTGCATCCCTTAATTGGTCTGTCAAATGAGGCTATCTTTCAGACAATACGCATGTAATACACGGTTCCTTAAACGCACACGCGCCATATAATAATTAATACCTAATACTCGCACATTGTCTTCAGCTGTGGATGTGAATTTTAAGCAGATGAGTGGGGGGGGATGCATATATCATAACCTGTGATGCCCGAGGAATCATACGTTATTAGGCCAACCCGAAGCTGTTACCTTTCGCACCTGAAAAGACGCGGACATTCACTTTGAGTCATTCGAACGTTTCGCCGCGTGTGAGCCGCCATCATGCTTTACGCCGCTTATGTTGTCATACATTATTACGTCCTGAAAGGCCAGGTGACGAATATATAATTTACGAAAGATAGACCTGTGAGAACACCGCCGAGCGTCTCACTGTTTGATAGATGAGAAGCAGCTATGCACACGCTTGTGTTTTTGGCGATGCCGAGTCACTGGGTTCTATTGCAAACATTTACATTAGACTCACGCTGAAGTAATGTGTGCTGGGGGGGCTAGTTGGTACGACATTGAAACTGAAATAAAACTGCGCGGGTGACGGATCACACAAGTAGTCCTGTCAAAAGTGCTGTCAACTTTTTCTGCTTGTGTTCCGTCACCCATGCAATTTTATTTCATTCTCACGCTGAGGGCCGTTTTATTATTACATACAAGCATCCTTGTCAGAATTCATCTATCTTACATGACTTTCAGCAGACCAGTCCTAAAATTTGCGTGTGAAATGTGGGATCTACGAATCTTCGGAGACAATTTATGAACGTCTTGAAAAAGAGGATATTAAACCAACAGGTTTGTAACCGGACATTATTATTCCGCCTTGAGCGCTACACTGACCAAGGCGAATTTAAAATATCAATCCCTTGGAAAACAAACCGCAAACGAAGCTTCACTTCCATTTGGCAGTATCTTTAGCCCAACAATTTGCAGCGCAAAGCAGAAGCACGTATTGAAACTCATTTTACATCAGCGCAACGTGATGTCCGTAAACTGCAATAAATAAATGCTCACACTGAGTTTCACACAACCTACATACATAAATGCATACATACATACATACATACATACATACATACATACATACATACATACATACATACATGCATGCATGCATACATACATACATACATACATACATACATACATACATACATACATACATACATACATACATACATACATACATACATACATACATACATACATACATACATACATACATACATACATACATACATACTGTAGAGGAATAGAAGTAGACACAACGCCCGTACGCTGGGCCGGCTGTTCTATTCTGCTTCGTTCTCCTCTTTCTCGAAGCAGCTTAGCGCGCGCCCGCGCCCCAGTGGCGCTGTCATCCTTACACTCGGCCATGACTGCGACGTTGTATGACCAGCTGCCGAAATTGTCTCTGGCGGGCGGCTTTGACTCTGCCGCGGTGGTCTGTCTAGTGTACGCCGGGACTTGTCTTGCCGAGCTGCCGAACTATCCGGTGGGCGGCACTGGCTGTATCGGGGTGGTGGCTGAAGGTCTCCGTTGCGCTGTGACTTTCCTTGCCTCGCTGCCAAACATTCTGGGGGGGCGACATTGGCTGTGTGGCGGCGGTCGACCTCGGCCACGCAGCGACGTCATGGCAGCTGTCAACCATAGGCCTTGCGGCGGGCATTGGCTGGGTCGCGGAGAAAACGGGGCACGTGGCATACCAAGATGAGGATGCGGGAACAGCATCTGAGGCACCAACCGCATTGGTACGTTTCCTCGGTACTCCCGGAATTCCGAGGCTTTCAGGACAACGTCTTCGAGTAGATTTTCACCATCAACTCGCTCGGCACCATCCATGCCTCGGCCAGAAAATCACAAATGGTTGGTGACCAACGACCGCCTTCGAGATGCCGCCAAGGCGTGGCATGCCTACGAAGGGGTCACACAACGATTTTGGACAGAATGGTGTGCGCGATTGACATGCGTTTTTCGCCCACTTTTTGGTACTTGCGACTGCCTTGGTGCCGACCAAGTCTCTACCACGCATGAGAGCTTCGAGGACCACAACTTCGATGGTGCAGCTCAGGTGACCACGAGTCTGCCCTCCATTGGCGATGGAGCTTACGTGGGGCACCCCCCTTGATGGCCCATCGGTGCCCTCGAGCCCCACAACAGAGACCTTCTCTGGCTGCTCCACAGAAGATGTCGGAAGCATGTGCTGCTCTCCACTGCTCGTCTCCCTCTCTGCGCCTGTATCAGACGCCATTACAACGCTAAGGGAGGCTGAGACCACTCCTCATCAAGAACTGTTGGAAGAGCGGGTCCAAGAATCGTCATCGCAGGGACACGCGCAGAAGTCGGCTCCCTTCGTGCTTGGCACGCCTCCAGTACAGGTACCCGAAGAACCCATTGCCTCCATTGTCATGCTCGCCAACCCACTGGAGCCGCTTCGGCAGCTTCGAGAGCCGTCTGCAGAGCTCTCAATGGCACACGATCACGTTCCGCTGAGCGAGAAGGCTCTCCGACACAAACGCAATAATGTTGCGCCGTCGCTAATTGAGCAGTCCGTTGACGTGCCATTTTTAGCGAAGACGCCCACGCTGAACACCCCAGTCTACGCACACGGTGTGTCACAAGGAGCGCCTCCAGAGCTGTTGGACGACAATGACGAAGGGGAGGGATTTCACTCTCTTGGTGGTGACAATCCGAACGCAACCGCCTTCGAGAAATACGTGGGCAAGGCACACCGAGGAAACGTACCGATGCGGTTGGTGCCTCAGATGCTGTTCCCGCATCCTCATCTTGGTATGCCACGTGCCCCGTTTTCTCCGCGACCCAGCCAATGCCCGCCGCAAGGTCTATGGTTGACTGCTGACATGACGTCGCTGCGTGGCCGAGGTCGACCGCCGCCGCACAGCCAATGTCGCCCCCCAGAATGTTTGGCAGCGAGGTAAGGAAAGTCACAGCGCAACGGAGACCTTCAGCGAACACCCCGATACAGCCAGTGCCGCCCACCGGATAGTTCGGCAGCTCGGCAAGACAAGTCCCGGCGTACACAAGACAGACCACCGCGGCACAGTAAAAGCCGCCCGCCAGAGACAATTTCGGCAGCTGGTCATACAACGTCGCACTCATGGCCGAGTGTAAGGATGACAGCGCCACTGGGGCGCGGGCGCGCGCTAAGCTGCTGCGAGAAAGAGGAGAACGAAGCAGAATAGAACAGCCGGCCCAGCGTACGGGCGTTGTGTCTACTTCTATTCCTCTACAATACATACATACATACTTACATAATACATACATACATACATACATACATACATACATACATACATACATACATGCATGCATACATACATACATACATACATACACATGCATGCATACATACATACATATATACATACACACATAGGTACATACATACATGCATACATATATACATACGTGCGTACATACACACATGCTTACATACAAACACATCATACATAAGTACTTACGTACATAAATGTATAAATACATACATACATACATACATACATACATACATACATACATACATACATACATACATACATACATACATACATACATACAGTCGTGAGCAATATGAAAGAGAACACTGACACTTTCTTTTAATGGGGATAGCGTCTATGCATATTTTTCTTATGCTACCCGCCACGGTGAAATTGTGGTTAGGGTGCTCGACTGTTGAACCGAAGGTCACGGCATGCAATCCCGACCGCATTTTCGGTGAAGGCGAAAATGCTTAAGACCCAAGTATACTTAGATTGCATTGCACGTTAAATGAACCCCAGGTAGTAGAATTTTTTTGAGTCCTCCACTATTGCATTAATCGTAATAAAATTGTAATTTTGGGACGTTAAACCCCAAAATGATCATATAATTTCTGTTATGCTTGTCATATATATGTACAGTTCTCACGGATTGAAGCTGGACAATGTAGGGCTAAGTAACGCACATAACTTTGCTTCCACCCATATTCAGTTCGGGTAAGCTCGGCGTAACTTGGAGTCGAACTCGAAGATCAAAGGCAACATTATCTTTAGAGACCAGATTCGTCGCGACATGATGTGGTTACCTCCAACAATTGCGTATACCAGTCATCACACTAAAAAGCTTGATGTCTTGTTTGAATCCGTGACTATACTCTACCTGCGTACATACATAAAATGGGTGATATGATCAACCTGTGAAACAGACCACAAATGTTGCATGCAGGTGCGGAGGAGATGAAGGCGAATACAACAACGATCCCAGGCGAGCCGCCGGAGCTGGTGGTTCCAGAAGCAGAGATTCGATATAGGGAGGAGGCATTCACAGCACCAACGCTAAACGTTACAGGCTCTACTATGACAAACCGCATCACTTAAGACCATTTAACTTCAGAACATTACGATATCTACTTTGACGAAACTAGCATGTCTGGTTACTACTGATAATGAAGCGAGATGTATTTCTGATGCCTGCTTGGTTACTCTTGCTATTATTGGTTGTTCTGCTGGTTCACAGGTTTTTAAATGCGAAGCATTTCTTAGCGAACTTCGGCGACTTTGAGTGTATCTATCTATCTATCTATCTATCTATCTATCTATCTATCTATCTATCTATCTATCTATCTATCTATCTATCTATCTATCTATCTATCTATCTATCTATCTATCTATCTATCTATCTATCTATCTATCTATCTATCTATCTAGCCGCCTACGACTTTGTGCTCTCCTGGCCTGTATCGTTAATGGGACTTATACCAAATTTGGTATGGAATAACATGACTGTATGGCGAACATAAATGGCTGGCCATATCATGGAAATCATGACTAACTTGTCAAGAAAAGTATGATTTACATGCCACGCTCATGGCGCGCTCGCGGCCATTTCGTTAGTTTGACATACACCAAATTTGGGATTGAGTGACATGACTGTATGACGAACATATATGATAAGTGGTAATATGGAAATTATGACTTGTCATGTGCGACATGACTTGTATTCCACGATCATGGCACGCTCGCGGCCGTTTCGTTAGCTTGATATACACCAAATTTGGTATTGAGTGACATGACTGTATGACGAACATAAATGACAAGTGGTAAAAAATTTGGGGGGACCCTTAATCTTCGGCTTTAAGAGTTGAACGCGATAGCGATATCCTGTCCCTAGTGCGTACTTCAATCACTTAGTGCATACTATGTAATGGGTAGCATGCTTTAAACCAGGAACAATTATGCGCGGCAAATGTGGGAAATGTTTCCGAACTTGCTATGCACCCACTACGTGGTGTTAAGGGAATACGTGCAGTAAGGTGTGTGCCGTTTGTAATGGGTGGCTGGCTTTAAACTATGAAATCGTTATGATAGTCACATATTCTGACGCCCGATGGCAATGTACGCTTGAACCACGCAATATTCCTGGGATATTACATGTTATATTGCGACGCCTATATAAAAGACTCTTGCGTTTGCGAAGCATGAAAGTTATTTTCACTGCATTTCCAAGCAGAGGAAGTTATTTTCACAGTATTACCAAGCAGAGGCATGGCTGTGTGGTAGAACACCTGCTTGCCACGCAGACGACCCGGGTTCGATGCTCACTCGGACTCGGAAATTTTTATTATTTATTTTATTTGCATCTTTCTCGATTTTTCGGTCACGGACAAGATGATGATTTTTCGCTCACGACCAACGACGCCGACACCGACGACGGAATTTCTGCGATACGAGCTTTTTAACGCTATCGCGTTAATATGGAAATCATGACTTGTCATGTGCGACATGACTTTCATGCCACGCTCATGGGGCGCTCGCGGCCGTTTCGTTAGCTTGAGATACACCAAATTCGGTATTGAGTGACATGACTGTATGACGAACATAAGTGGCAGGTCGTAACATGGAAATCTTGGCATGCATGTAATCTACAAAGCCATTTACATGCCACGCTCATGGTGCGCTTGCGTCCAGTTCGCTAGCTTTACATACACCAAAATTGGTATATCGCGACGTGACCGTATGACGAACACAAATGACAGGTCGTAACATGTAAAACATGACATGCAAGTTATGTAAAGCATGATTTGCTCCTTCCTGGCTGCTTCGCATTACATCGATTCCCACAGTGCGTGGGATCTGCCGGCTTTTTTCTACCCTTTTTTTAGTAGTCAGCATTACTGCTACCTTATGTGTCAATTTTCTTGTTTTAGGCAAGTAAATTGCGTAATTAATATTGTTAACATAGCACTTGTATGATTGCCCTGTTCATGTAATCATAGAAGGCTCTCCAGGTAACTGTTTTTTATAACACTTGGAACTTCCTGCTGTACTACTCTTTCCATGCGACCCCGTCATGACTTTCGCAATAAAGTGCAGTCGAAGAATTTTACGCTCATGTTGATTTATGAACTGCATAATAGTGCATTCTCTTCGCCTACGACACCACCTATTTTTGTGTATTTTTGGCACACCGTCATGTGCTTTACTGCTTTTGCCAGAACAATTTATAGGTGTTTTTGCATTACAGTTCCCATCACATCACGCAGCGACAGTGTCAGAATTTTCTAAGGGGGGGGGGGGGGGGGCTTAAACAGGGGTGCCCTTGAAAGTATAGACCTATTCCATATTTGTAAAGAGGGGTAGGCACCGTCGACATACTGACTGAGGGGCTTGAAGTGATGTCGCGGCGCGTAGGCTCCGCCAAGCCCAAAGGCTCACCACCGCCCTTCCCGCGAACGCGCGGGAAGGTCCGCGACGCGCTGCGCTCGGAGGCAACTTTGCAACTGCTGCGCCAGTTGTCACGTGATCACAGAGGGTGGTGGCGAGCTGTGGGCTGGGCGCAGCCTACGTGCCGCGACGTCGCTACAAGCGCCTCAGTATGTCGACGGCACCTACCCCTGTTTACAAACATGGAGTAGGTCTATAGGACAAGGCTTTGGAACATGAGGGGGGAGGGGCAGCAAAGTGCAGGAAACCTTATGTTCACAGTATCTAGAGGTGTGAAAAACAACACGATTTCAATCTGCGCACGTTAGCGGTGAGCGGTTTAGCTAGTCTAGTGGTTTTCCATCTAAAATGCTGAGAGAAGGAGCTGCAATAATTGCCCAGCAGGAACGAGATTTATCCAGGCTCGATGGGTAATAGGGTGCTCGACAAATGCCTGCGAAACAGGGCAACCCAGTCGCCGTGTGAAGGCTACCGCTGCAGTGTAATACACGCAAAGACGTGTGCTCAGGCTCCCATTAGCACAAGTGACACCGTTTCGTACCTGCGCGTACTATGTGCGCCTGCGTGTACACAGCTAGGACGCCGTAAGCGGAGCCTGTTCACACCACCTCCCTATTCGCTTGGCAACCTTCGTTTCTCTGTACGTACCTCCAATATGCCGCAGAGAGAGGAAAATCTATGCGCGTAACAGTGGCCTTTTAGGGGCGAAACTTCTTAGGGTGTGTAGTAGTAGTAGTAGTAGTAGTAGTAGTAGTAGTAGTAGTAGTAGTAGTAGTAGTAGTAGTAGTAGTAGGTAGGTAGGTACTAGGTAGCCACGTATAGTGGAATGTATCCACTCCACGTGATAAAGATGATGATGACGCAGTATAGTGGAATGTACCCACTACACGTGATAACGATGACGATGACGCAGTATAGTGGAATGTACCCACTACACGTGATAACGATGAAGTATAAGCGCGTTCCAGTATGGTGGATTGTACCCACTACACGTGATGAAAAATGAGGATGACGCTGATGACCGAGTTATCTCCCTCAATTTTTACCTCCATAGAGCAAGTCTAGCCAATTCCCCTATGTGCCTTTTCTGTAATGAGGAGGAAACGATTGGTCATTTTTTATTATCTTGTCGCCGATTTAATACATTCAGAAAAAGTATACTAATACCACCTCTTCGAAAACTGGGCCTGCAGTTATCGGAACCTGTTCTTCTTTCTTTTGGAGCCACTACTCTGGGGTACAGTCACAGGGAGGTTTTAATTGCCGTTCAGGAGTACATCACTGCGACTAAACGATTCTCTTGCTAAATTCTGTGTGCATTATATATTTCATTACCGGCAATTGGTACTTTAATCAATAATTAACTAACTAGCGCACCTAGGAATAAAACAATACAGTAAGGATCGAGCCAATTCACCTTCTACTTGGCCAATCCCCTCCATGGGTATGAGCTATATTTGGAGGAAAACAACAACAACAACAACGACCATGAAGTGTAAGCGCGTTCCAGACCACACATTCTCTTTCTGCCATGGATGAAAACGGTCGAGCTTCGCCCACCCATCATCATTCACTTCGTGGATATGGCGTGATTTTTAAACTCTCCTAGGAATGCCTAATAAAGCACCATTGAGAAGTGCCCACTACGCGTCAGTAATGCAACACGCGCACCTACGCAGCTGCACATTTTGTTGATGCTGTAGCTGAGGGTGGTGATTAATTATGCCTGAGCGCTTCGTATTGGCTGGGCCTTTAAACTGCCCCATCATTGCGCATTTCACAGCGTGTGAAGTCTGCTGCTTGTGCCACACAACATTGCAGGTGTTAACGCGACTCCTTGAACTTTTTTCTCTGAAGCAGTTCAAAGCACTTGCGTAGCTTTGTGGTAGACCCCCTGACTGTTACACAGAAGGCCTGGCTTTCTTTCCGGCTTGAACCACCGAATTTAGTTTTTTGCGTTGACTGTGAGCTTTCGCTCACGGACAACACCGATTTTTCGCTCACAACCAACGATGCCGGCACCGGCACCAGAATTTGTGAGACGGGTTCCGTTAACACAATAACACAACACGCCGGTCAAGGTAACAATAAGGTGTGGAGTTTGGGTACTTATGCGACCACTTATAAGATCACACTTAGATTGGTATCTTTTATTATTGCCCGCATTGACGGATGCTTTGTTTATTAGTGTCGTTCCAGATTTTTAAGAGGAGCCCCGTAATTCCCTTAAGTGCCGGCTATCAAGAGTTACTTCGAACAATCTTGCACGCCGTCGTTCTCTTTTCCTCAAAATTCGATGAACACTTCCGGCGCCTTGAAGCTGTACTTCAAGCAATCAAGACCTCCGGACTCACCCTGAAGCCACAAAAGTGCCGCTTCGCCTACGAGGAACTCTTGTTCTTGGGCCACGTGATAAGCAAGCCCGCAGTGCGCCTATTACAGGGGGTTCATAAAAACTTTGCCCGCATCACCGAGCCACTCACAAGCCTTACCAGGACCGACGTCATGTTCAAGTGGGAAGCGCCTCAGCAGGAAGCATTTCAAGAGTTAAAAAACACCTGCAAACGCATCCGTTACTTGCACATTTCGACGAACTCGCCGAAACAGAAGTGCACACTGACGCAAGCGGAAGGAAACTCAGCCAGGAAATGGAAACTCAGCCAGTGAGGAAACTCAGCCAGGAAATGGGCATACCTCTTTTCCAATATCAACTAATGGCTCCAGAAACATCACTGCCGCCCTGGTAGTGGCAGATTGTGGATTGTGACACATCATTTGTTGAAGTAACTAAGCATGCTCCAGACATCCACATTCGAGCACATTTCTTAGAACTTCAGACTAAGTACTCCTGTCCGGAATTTTACACGGATGCATCAAGGTCACATGCCGGCGTTTCTTATGGAGTCGTGGGACCATCGTTTTTAGAATCTGGTGTACTTCATACAGACACAAGCATTTTCACTGCAGAAGCCTATGCAGTAATGTCAGCTGTGCAGCATATTATGAAAACAAACCTCCGGAGGGCAGTTATATTCACAGACTCCCTTAGTGTTGTAAGATCATTACTGTCATTCAGGAAACACAAGAACCCTGTACTACATCAGCTTTATTCAACCCTTTGTGCACTGTACAGGGGCGACCAGCATGTCACGATATGCTGGGTGCCAGGCCACAGAGGTATTCAGGGTAATGTGCCGGCTGACGAAATTGCTAAATCGACTGCTACAAAACCCTGTAATCCCACCGCAGCTATCCCTGCTATTGACCTGAGACCTTCCATCAGAAAACAACTGAGACACTACTGGCAAAGGTCGTGGGACACCGAAACTTCCAATAAACTACATCTTATTAAACCTCACCTAGGAACATCTACACCAGCAGCAAAATCACGACGAATTGACGTCCTGTTATGCAGGCTGAGGATAGGGCACACATTTGGTACCCATAATTTTTGGCTAACTGGTAGTGAACCTCCTGTATGTGGTAATTGCGGTTAAAGACTGACTGTCCTGCACGTTCTTCTGGAGGGTCGGCAGATCGAGGCTCTAAGAAAAAAAGCATTTTCCTATAGCTTACCATCAGCACATACCACTACACCCGGCAATGTTTCTTGGTACAGAACCTCTCTTTAACACAGAGTCCCTTCTAAGCTTCCTTAATGACACACGTTCCTTGCAAGTCATCGGTCCTAGAACCTCGTAGCACTGCCTCGCTCTTGAGGCTACTGTTACGAGTTTAACACCTGTGTTGCACATGCCTCTCCACCCTTGTGTGCAAGGGCTTTGACGAGGCAAATGTGCTCGCTTACGGACCTGTGCTTTAGTCCATCACCCCCCTTCAAAAGCAATCCAACTGTACATAGCACATTCCATCAATCATTGCCATAATTTTATTTGATATAAGTATTTTTACGCAATGCTTTGCGATTTGGTTTTAGGCCACTATACAGCCATACTTCATCTACCATGGCGCTCTTTGGCCAAGCCTGGCCCTTGCGCCATTAAAAATCCATATATCATCATCATAGTGTCATTATTTCCGTCGGCACCGAAAAACCCGCCGACTTCGAAGGCGTCATCGAGTGCGATCAGCACCTCCTTGTAAACCATCACATTTGCGTCGCAAGAGGCATCGTCGAGTTGCGTGATGGCAAAGCAGAATTACTGCTGACGAACTTCAGCTGCGGATATAGGCACCTTAACATTGGTACGAAGGTCGCCTACATCAAAAAGTTCGTGGACACAAGCAATGCTTTCGCCCACTCCGATCCTACCGAACCTGCTTCGACAAATCAACATCCCCAAACAGAGTAACCACGTCAACGCGAGCCACCCGAGGCACAAGCAACACCACCTCAAAACTCTGCTCTTGCAATTCAAGGACTGCTTCTCGTCGTCGTCAAGAATTCGACGAACACCAGCCGCGAAACATCATATCATAACAGAAGAAAGTGCCCGACCGATCCGTCAGAGCCCGTATCGAGTTTTGATGAGACCACGCGAAGCCGTAAAGAAATAAGTCGACGAAATGCTACGCGAGAACATAATCCAGCCGTCCAAGAGTCCCTGGGCGTCTCCCGTGGTGTTGGTGAAGAAGAACCAAGGGACGCTATATACATTTCTGTGTCGACTATTATCGTCGCCTAAACAAGATCACGAAGAAGAACGTGTACCCCCTCCTTCGGATACACGACGCTCTGGATCGACTCCACAACGCGAAGCACTTTTCCTCGATGGACCTCAAGACTGGCTACTGGCAAATCGTAGTCAACGAGAAAGATCGAGAAAAGAATGCTTTCAATATCCAGACGGCCTGTTCGAGTTCAAGATCACGCCTTGTGGTCTTCGCTGGGACCGTGGCGAGCTTCCAATGGGTTACGGATACAGTACTGGCTGGCTTGGAGTGGCAAACTTGTCTTGTGTACTTGGACGAATTCGTTGTGTTTTGCTCAAACTTTGACGAACACCTCCGGCGCGTTGAAGCTATACTTCAAGCAGTCAAGACCTCCGGACTCATCCTGAAGCCTAAAAGTGCGGCTTCGACTACGAGGAACTCTTGTTCTTTGGTCACGTGATAATCAAATCCAGTGTACGCCCGGACACGCAAAAGACAGCCACAATCGCTCCGATTTCTCCGTCTGTGCGACTATTACAGGTGGTTCGTCAAAAGTCCTGCCTGCATCGCCGAGCCACGCACTATTCTTACAAAGACCGACGTCGACTTCAAGTGGGATACGCCGCAGGAGGAAACATTTCAAGAGTTAAACGACGCCTACGGACGCCTCCGTTACTTGCACAATTCGACGAACACGTCGAAATAGAAGTGCACACCGACGCAAGCAGCGTAGTACTCGGCGCCGTCCTCGTGCAGAGGATGGACGGACTGGAAAGATTTATTAGTTATGCTACGCGTTCGCTATCCAAGGGAGAGGTCAACCATTCCACAACAGAAACGGAGTGCCTCGCCATCATCTGGGCAACGTCAAAGTTTCGCCCCTACCTCTATGGCAGCCCTTCAAAGTTGTGAGCGACTACCACGCCTTGTGTTGGCTAGCTAACTTGAAGGACCCTTCAGGTCGCCTCGCAAAATGGAGTCAAAGGCTTTAAGAATTCAACATCACTGTCGTTTACAAGTCCGGACGAAAACACACTGACGCCGACGGCTTGTGTCGCGTCTCCGTCGAACCACCGCCGCAGAGCGACCAGGAAGTTGACATTTTCTTGGAAATCATAAGTGCCGACGTCTTCGCCGAATGACACTGAGCCGACCCGGCACTCAGGGGCCTTGTGGAGTACCTCGTAGGCAAGACCGGCATTGTTCCGAAAGCATTCAAGTGAGCACGCGCGTCGTTTTTTTTTGCGAAACGGCGTTCTCATAAAGAATTTCTCGCGTCTTCGAGCCAACTACCTTCTCGTAGTGCCTTCAGCATTGCGACCAGAAATCCTCCAGGCATTACACGATGACCCGACGGCTGCACACCTTGGACTTTCCCGCACGCTCACAAGAGTACGGAAAAAGTACTACTGGCCGCGCCTTGCGCCGACGTCGCTCGCTACGTGAAGACGTGCCGAGACTGTCAGCGACGGATGACACCGCCCACAAGACCAGCAGGTTTGTTACAGCCGAGCAAGCCTCCCCAGAGACTGTTCCAGCAAGTCGGGATGGACCTCCTGGGGCCGTTCTCAACGTTGACTTGCGAAATTAGATGGATCGTCGTAGGTACCCACTAGCTCACCAGCGACGCCGAAACAAAAGGGCTGCCCAAAAGCAGTGCGACTGAAGTAGCCAAGTTCTTCGTTGAGAACGTCATCCTTGGACATGGCACCCCAGATTTTCTCATCGCCGACAGAGGTACCGCGTTTACAGCTGACCTAACTCAGGCGATCTTGGGATACAGCCACACAAACCACCGCCGGACCACCGCTTACCATCCACAGTCCAATGGCCTCAACGAGTATTTAAATAAGACCATCGCCGAAATGTTGGCTATGGGACATCGATGTCGAACACAATACGTGGGACGCTGTCCTTCCGTATGTGACCTTCGCATGCAACACGGTCGTGCAGGAGACGACACAGATGATGCCATACAAGTTGGTCTACCAAAGGAACCCGGTCAAAACGCTCGACGCCATGCTGCCCAACGTTGCTGACGAACAAAACCTCAACGTCGCCGTCTACCTACAGCTCGCCAAAGAAGCCCGACAACTCGCCCGCCTACGTATCAAGAATCAGCAGACGAATGACCGCCGCCGCTCCAATCTTCGACGACGCTTCGTGAACTACGAGCCCGGCGACCGCGTTTGGGTGTGGACACCGATACGCGGACGTGGACTTTATAAAAAACGTCTTCGGCGATTCTGCGGGTCATACCAAGTGCTTCTACGTCTAGGCGCCTTGGACTGCGAGGTGGTCCCGTACGGTATTACGGTCTTTGAACAGCACCGTGCGTGACCTGAAGTGGTCCATGACGTGTCCCTCAAGCCGTATTACGCGCGTAAGCGAACGTGTGCACTGCTCTTATTGCTTCATTACTTTACTTTCTTGCTTTATTTTTGGTATTTATTGTTGGATGTATTTTCCCCCCGTGTTGTGTTTTAAGCATCGGGACGATGCTTTTTCAGAGGGGGGGCATTTTCAGAGGGGCTTATTCCAGAGCTTTCACAACAACCAGTGACGAAGGTGGAATAACCTCGAGTGTTCGCGTCTTGCGGACAATCTTAACAGAATGATCTACAATAATCGCGAAGCTTCTCGAAGAATGAGGTGCGGTTTGAGCTGAGCATTGCTGACACTCTTTGTAGGCGAAAACCGAATACAGCAAAAGTGAAAATAAGAAACGCGCGTGGCAGACATACCGACTGGTGCCTTCGTCAACGTCACGACCACGTGAAAAAAAAATATATATATGTAACATTCCACGACAACCTGTGCACGGACACAAAGCACGATCTCCTTATTCTTCTTTGTCTTCACCCCGTTCCCACCAAATCTGTCCATCGTCACATAGGCCCACTACACTCTCCCGGGCTTTGTTTCATCCCTCCGCTCCAAATAAGGGATGACGTTAGCAATGGCTGCTATTTCCATCGCACCGCTTTCCGTCGTGTAGCCGATGGTCTTCAGTACTTCTTTAGTGGCCAATTTTACCACTTTAAACGGACCCACAAGTTTTGTGTTCGGACCGCCATAACCTTTCCGCAGCAGAACCATGTCATCTAGTCCTATTGCGGGAATATTTGTGTTATGACGTTTGTCAAAAGCTCTCTTCATCGCTTCCCTGTGCTTCTTTTGTTGTTCTGAGCATTTCTTCGTTTCCTTCAAGTGAAGCTTCTCTGATATGCCAAGCATGGTGTCCGCAGGTAAATAAGCAGGCTCCCCGAAGGCGGCGTATCCAAGCTGCATCGAAGGCTGGATCCAAGAGTGCTTGTACGCGACCTGTTGTGGTGGGACACAGCTGCTTGAAGGCAACACTTCCACCCTCCTGGGAATCCTGGGTACAACCTTATATGCTGTTTTACATCTCGGATGACACGCTCTGCTAGTCCGTTAGCTGATGGATGGTAAGGGGCTGTAAACTTCAGGGTAATGTTTCTTTCTTTTGCCCACCTTGCGAATGCTTGGCTCTTGAATGCGGGTCCATTATCGGATACAACACATTTCACTGCTTTAAACATGTCTCTGCTCAAGAGCGATATGACAGCAGCAGCATTTTCTTTTCCTGGCTTGGCTGCTAGCATCCTTGAGCATTCATCAATGCACACCAAAAAGGATTGCGTTTTCTTCACTCCTTCGCTTTTTTTCTTCAGTTCGGCGAAATCAACATGTACGGTTTTCAATGGGATATTGGAATTAGGTGGAAGAAATCATGCTGTCTCTCTTCTGCTTGTATTTTACTTTGTTCATTTGACATTGTTGACAAGAGCTAACGTACTCGCTAATATATTTCTTCATGCCAGGCCACGTAAATCTTCTCCTCATTTTGTTGTATGTTCGTCAGAAGCCGTCATGCCCTCCTGACTCTGGACTGTCGTGATAAAGGCCTAGAAGTCTTGTTCTCAGAGTATCCGGTACATGAAACCTTCCGTCTACATATGTCAGCTCTTCTGTGCCTTCCCACATTTTAAGTGAGTTCACTCTCACGTCGTTCTTAACGTTACTGGCAATGGGAAGTCGAGAAAGAGCATCAGCGTCTGACAAATGTTGCCCGCTTCTGTGTGCCACCTCAAAATCAAATTGTTGAATTTCACTTATCCATCGAGCAACTCAACCTTTAGGTTGAGAACCATTTAGCAAATGAGTAAGTGCCTGATGGTGCGTGAACAGCTTGAATTTCGTGCCTTCTAGGTAGGATCGAAAATACCCAATTGCTAGCACAACAGCCAATGCCTCCTTTTCAGTCGTGCTGTAGTTTCGTTCCGACTGCGTGAAAGTATAGGAGTAATATCCAACCACGTGTCTTTCTCTTTCGCTTCCACTTGTGGCTCTTCGTTGGCACAGTACAGTACCTGCGCCGTAGTTCGATGCATCCGTTGTAAGTTCAAATGGAAAAGTGAAGTCTGGTAGTGTGAGTACCGGGTCTGATGATATGGCTGATACCAAATCTTTATACGCCTTCTCACATTCTTCAGTCTAAATGAACTCTGTGTCTTTACGGAGTAAGTAGTTCAATGGCTTCGCTCGTGCTGCAAAATCTTTTATGTAACTCCTAAAATGCCCTGCCATGCCAAGAAACACTCTGACTGCGTGCACATTTTCTGGCTTTTTCTTCCTTCGTACATGTTCTACGGACTCTTCTTTCGTGCTCTTTGTGAATCCGTCCAAAATGCGTCCGAGAAATGTAATCTTGTGTTTATAAAATTCACTTTTCTTAAAGTTCACTTTCAGTTTGGCGTCACGTAATGCCATTAAACAGAGGTCAAGTGCTCAGCGTGTGATGTTTCATCCTTGGAGTAGACTATGATGTCGTCTACATACATATTGCAGAATAATCCGAGCAATGGCTTGAGAACACTATTCATCAGCTTTTGGAACCATGCCGCACTGTTTTTCCATCCGAAAGGCAAACGATTGTATTCGTAAACATTGAATAGTGTCACAAAGGCCGTGTACATCTTATATTTCTCTTCCAGCGGAATCTGCCAAAATACTTTGCAGAGGTGTCTACGAGAAAATATCTCGCAACCTCCGGTCTCTTCAATTATTTCATGAATCCTTGGCATGGAAAAGGAAATATGTCTGTTTGGTTATTTAAAATCCCGTAATCAGTGCACAGTCGCAAAGATCCGTCTTCCTTCGTGGCCAATGTAATAGGCGAGGCGAACGTAGACACCGATGGCCGTATTATTCCAGCATCTAACATATTTTGGATTTCAGTTTTCAACCAAAGTTTTTTTTTTCATAGGAGATGCTGTAAGGCTTTTTCCTGACCAGGCGTAACATCTCTCAGCGTAAAGAGAACAGTAAATTTTGTTGTATCCAGTGCATAGTTGCATAGGCAGACAAGTTCAGGAAATTTTTCGCGAACGTCTTTTTCACACTTAACAAGGTGGTCCGCAACGTTCAAGGACTCTCACGTCTCTTGCGCCACAGTTACTTCATCGTTCCAATAAAGATTTAACTTCAGTGTCTTCATATCGGGTCTGGAAAGCAGGAATTTATAATCGTATCCCTTCACGACAAGGGCGTCGATATTAGCCTGCCGGCCTTGAAAAGAAACATTGGCTTTCACCCATTCATCATATATTTGTCTTGTGCCATCAAAACTTTGTACCTGGACCGGTCTCCCTCTGATTATTTCGCCACATTTAACAAGGGCCTGATTTATTACAGATACTGATGCACCACTGTCAACCAATGCATCAACATCGTCACCATTGATATTCAGCTTAATATAAACGAGGTTAAGGGCGGTTAGAAAAACAGTCTCAATTTTTGTCAGCAGATGGGACTGGACACCCTCTTTTATTAGTTTTTTGGTTCCACTTCCTCTGAATGCGAGGCCGCTTGTTCTGCGTCATTGTAGGTTGACAACTCGATTCTCGCTATGATGATTTTCGAGCTCGCAAGACCTCCATGGTGCCCTTTCGAAAGTCTGATCTGTCCGACGCACAGTTTGTGGCGTAAAATCGGTGCATATGTTTCTGAAACATCCCAATAGGTCCTCGATGGTTTTAGGCGACTTTACTTGCAGCTGCCACTGCAGTTCCTTTGGTAAGCCTTGAACAATAAGTGGCACTACTGCGGACTCGGGTAACTCTGCATTTGGCATGTGAAGAAGCCGCCTTTTCTCGTAAAAATATTCTAGAGGCTTCCCTGAGCGATGTTTATAAAAATAGCTCGGTCCCCCCCCTTTCAACCGGGTTTTCGTCAAAAGCTGCCAAAAAGCTCGCTCTCCACTGGTTCTATGTATCCGTCATATGTCCAGCGTAGTGGATGTTGTACCGCTTCTTGGCAAGTCCGCTGAGAAACTGACGCATGTTCCTGATGCGCCCGTAGGGTTCATGCCAGGAGTTCTCCTCACACGCTAGTTCGTAGAATTGTATCCAAGTCTCTGGGCTTGAACATTCTCCGTCGAAGATGTCTGGCTTTACCACCTGCTTGTGTTGTCGCTCTTGGGCTTGAATAACTGTTAGAAGATTTTCCATGAGTTGCTGCTGCAAGCGAATCATTTCTAGCAGGCCCGTGTCCATGGATGAGTCGGCTTTGCTCGGTGAAGTCCTTGTCTTCAGCTGCACCAGCGGCGTCATGATATATTCATGAAGTTCGGAACATTTCAATATCTTCACTGATGCTTGACCATCAATCTCCTGCAGCGTATTTCCAGCCTTCTGGGCGATGAACTCGCGAAGCTTGGGAGTCGTGATGCTTTCAGGTAAATGGTGTTACAATATATATATAAAAGCTCGTTAATGCAGCGCAGTCTATATCTCCATCGTCATCAAAGCTAACCCTACGGGTTCACTGGGGTTAGAGCTTTGCTGGTTAGATAGGCGAGGCAGGTCTTCAGCCGCAGTCACATCGCGAATGATGTGACGACTGGCGAAACTTCCGTCTTTTGTAGTGCTCTTATGCAGAGTAAGCACGAAGTTTACCTATTCATAAAGAAAATGAATGTTTCTTGACTGCATAAACATTAGCTTCGCTTATTGCTTTCTTGATACTTTCGATACTTTCGATAATTCGTAATTCGGTTAATTCGGACATTTTTTTGGTCTTGTGAAATCCTGCTTACCAAGCTTTTACTGTATATGAATGTTGTACTCTATATGCGTATGCAATGAAGGGTTTTGTCAAACGGGACAAAAGCCCATGGTAAGAAAAGAAACACAACTAAGCGATTCTTGTAATTTTATTTATCAAGGGTTTTGACTGCTGCACCGGTCTGCGCTGGTGATACAGTCAAAATGACTAAAGCCGATTTTACCCCTTACGAAGACAGACCCACCTGCCAAAAGCCTTGGCAAATATAGCTGCGATAAGCGCTAGATAACCACAGAACTTTTCTCAGCAATGCACGACCAGCCGTTATCATCTAATTATATTCGCAAATCAACAAAAGAGCAACCAATCTAATCAATGTTCCCTTTGTTTATGCTAAAGGGACCGACAGAAAACACGCCTGAATAATTGTACCATGACCTCGTCCTACCAATTTCAATCTGATTCGAAACATCCATCATTGACGATATGACGACGTCAGAACACAGATTCGGACGTAGAATTCTTGTTAAGGCATATTGTATGTAGGCTGTTTGAAGCCAATGACAGATGCGTTCTTGACGTAGAATGCTGGAAGCGAAAAACAACATGACGCCTTTCTAAATCTAACTTTCGCATTGTCGTGCTTTGACGTTGTTTTAACGTCCACCACCCAGAAGGCGAAATTGTTTATCCCAAAAGAATTCTCGTATCCACATGACGTAATGTAAGAACGTCATAGTGTTAACGTTTGTGTTTAACTGCGTCTTCGTAGAGCATGTTAACTGCATCTTCGTAGAGCATGGAATGCATTGATGTAGACTGTAAAACTCGCCGTTGGTAAAACCCTTTACCACAATGGCTACAATACGAGGCATGATTATACGGCAGTGCGTACGTTCCACAGGTCAGGTAGAACATATAAGCGACCACGCGCAGCCATGGGGTAGTGGACGACAAGCCGTCTCGGGCAATGTTCGTGCACGCGGCGTGCGCCCCGCCTGGGCCAAGGTTAGGGGCTTCAAGTTCTGCTCTCATTTTGCTTTTCAGATCGAGTTTGTTTTACTCATAAATGGTGTTCTAGTTGCCAAGCAATCTCCGATAGCGTTATTTAGAGAAGGCTGCCTTCAACCCCTAAAAGACGTAGTACATGTAAGAATGGCAGAATAGGCGTGTTGGTTTTGCATATTGACGTGTAAGGCGCGAAGACGACAACGGACAGAGGGAGAGTACACACAGACAGAGCGCCATAGTACATATTGCAAATGTCGCACTAAGCTCACTAGGAAGCATTTAGCTAGGTGCATCCTCATTATTCATATTTTAACAAGAATGGTGGTTGCCAATCCACATAAAGCGCATCTATAAACACATTTGGTTAGCGAACACATTGGGCATGATAAATAGTCTCCAAGGTCCATCGTGGTGGTTGTGGTTCAAGGTGTACGCCGCAACGTGTGACCGGCACCGTTATTTATGTTCGCTAAAAAATTCCTCATCTCCCGCTAAAGGAAACCATGTGTGGATGCGAAGCAGCGGGGAGATAATTAGCTTGAGCGGGAGGAAATTCGCCGATCTCATTTCACGGCAGCGGTCCGGGCGCTCATCGCGGCGCTGCACAGGAGAGAGAATGAGGCGCACGCGCAGCGTCATTTTCATACCGCGGAACTACCTGTCGTGCCCGCCGCTCCGTAGAGGATTCCTAGAGGAGAGGACGGGGGGGGACCGTAGGAGAGGAGAGAGAGGGGAGGAGACGTGCATGCGCTGTGGGGGGTGTGGGACGCGGGAGCCGCTCCGCAGAGTAGAGGATTCCTAGAGGAGAGAGGGGGGAGAGAACGCGCATGCGCTGTGGGGATGTGGGACGCCGGAGCCGCTCCGTAGAGTAGAGGATTCCTAGAGGAGAGAGGGGGGGAGAGGACGCGCATGCGCTTTGGGGATGTGGGACGTGGGCGCCGCTCCGTAGAGGAGATGATTCCTAGAGAGCGTAGGAGAGGATAGGGGAGGGGACGCGCATGCGCTGGGGAGGGGGGTGTCGGACGCGCGTGCCGCTCCGTAGAGTAGAGGATTCCTAGTGGAGAGAAAGGGGGTGAGCGTAGGAGAGAGAGGGGGGAGGGGACGCGCATGCGCTGTGGTGGTGTGGGACGTGGGAAGCGGGAAGGAGGGACGGACTAAGCCCCCCTCCAAACACATGCAAGCAAGATCAAGGAATGGGGAGTCAACCTGGGCGACAGACACCACCTGCCTAGCCATAGCTAAGCAGCCTCTCTGTGCTCTCGGCCATGACTCTGATGACTGTGGTAGTGGTTGACGGCCTTCATATTACTACAGTGTTCTGGTTCGCATAATGGGTGCATCCCTACTTCATGAAAGTGGCCGGACGCGGGACGCGGGAGGGACGGACATAGCCCCAAGCATAAGATGCTTCGCATCTAAAAAATTCAGAAACAATACGTATTGTATATACCGCAAGATTTTACAACTGTCGAAATGTAAGTCTAGGTTATTGTACTAAAAGTCAAATTCAGAACCCGAAACTGGGGTACAATTCATGGAACCGTAAAGCGCATTTAAGTTTCTTTGAATAGAACCACGTTTAATCTGTTTCATTTGTGTCCTACTTGCTTTGCTATCGAGCTTTCATTCTACAATTACTTTCTCTTAGACGTGTTGGTGATTACGGTAGGACACCATTTCGTAGTGCAAAATTTTAATATAAATGTATGGCGGAACCGCATGGCGCTCTTTTCGCAAGCGAAAAACTTGACGCGTCAAAAAAGCCCACGTTGCCGCGGAGGCCAGTGCACCCACGCGGACGCGTTTGCTGGGTTGCTACATTTTCGTCAAAAGCCTACGCCAGCCTCTTAAAGTTCCGCCGAGATGGGTGGAGGTCAACGCCGTCTGCAGGCAATGGAAGAAACCAAACACGCGCCTGCGCCCTTAACTCCGCTTGTTGGATGAGCGGGCAACGCACCGCGCGAGATGTTTTAAATGCGAATGCATTTCTTAGTCGGGCTATGTCAGGCGGCGTTGTCCGCGGAGGAGGAGGATAGGTTGAGGAGGTGTCCGCGTGCCGGCAGGTGTTATCTCTCCGCTCTCACTCCCTCTCCCATAGCAACAGCTGCGGGCGCGCGCGCTTATCCTCGCCCCTAGCAACCGGAGCATGTGGTGCTAGAGAGTGTTGGAGAGGGTAGGTGCAGTGCTTCGCCGCTCCTTCTCTCGCCGTTCGCTCTCTCTCCTCCCTGTGCCCCACTCTCCCGTCCGCTCGCGCCTCACTCTCGACCGTTCGCTGGCTGGGCGCCTCTCAAGGCGATGGCAGAAGTCGGTGTCGGCGCAAGAAATGCATTCGCATTTCCTCACGATTCCCTTCGGGGAGGTGGGGGCATTTTTTTCTTTCCTTCTCCGAGTAGAAATAGAGCCCAGGTGCTATTCTGGACATTTTCGAATTCCGCGATGTTGCCTGATGTGATTGGTCATGCGATGTCGGTCGTCTTGTGGCGCTGCAATGTTGTTACGACACAAGAATTCACGATGACGTAACGTGATAACAAATATTAAATTTTTTCTGTAGTAGCGCTTCGCCGTGCTCTACCATGTATAAACAAAGTTTTGGTCTGAAGTACGAAACCGAAATATGGTACTAAGCTGCGCTTAGGGTCAAGTTGTGGTTTGTCGAAACTACTGCCCGCTTGACGAACAGCCGCCATGTCTGTAACATGATTGGACATTGAACAGATGATTCTTGTTGCGTCACAAGTCCTCACTTTTTGTAGCGTCAATATGACCTTGCATGACGCTGCATTCCGCGAAATTTGCTGTTTAGCCCTTTCAGGATTTTCGCCGTACATGAACGCCAGCACCTAACAGTGCCCAAATGGTTTTCACCGTTCATGTACGGCACCGCCTCTATGTTTAAAACGCGCGCCTTTTTCATCATTTCTCTTGCTTGGCATGTGCTGCCACACTTCGGGAATACGTGGAATTTTTTTCATGCGCCGATGTTTCTCTAATGTTTTTTGTTTTGCTTCTCAAAGCGGCGATCCGGCAGCCGCTTGCGCACCCGAGCACGTTCGCGGTTCGGTTGGTTTATAACGCGCGCCTTTTGATATCATTTTTCTATTTTGGCATGTGCTGCCATGCTTCAGAAAACTCAAATGTTTTTCATGCGCCGGTGTCTCTCCATTGTTGCTTTTTTTATGCTTCGCGAAACGGCGCCGGCTATCGCTTGCGCATCCGAGCGCGCCCTCGGTGCGGCTGGTTTAAAACAAGCGCCTTTCCGATCACTTCTCTTGCTTGACATGTGCTGCCACGCTTCAGAACACGTGGAATTTTCTTTTTTCACGCGCCGATTTGGTGGTGGTGAACAACTTTATTTAAACCAGCGGATTAAGGCGTGGGCCTAGGCAGCGCCAGGGGCGGTGGAGAGACCCTGTCTCCCAGCCGCCTCCCGTGCTCGCTGGATGGCCCATATTTGATCTTGCCGATTTGAGCTGATCAGCGCGGCTTTCCACCGCGCCCCAAGCTGTTCTGAGGAGACCGCATTTGCATCCTGAATTTGTGCGCATTCCCATAAAATGTGTTCTAGGGTGGCGTGTTGCATGCTCCATAGCTTACACGAGTCATCTGGGTATAGCTCGGGGTAGATGCGATTTAGGTGCACCGGGCTGGGAAATGTTATGGTTGGCAGTCGCCTCCAGTCAACCTCCTGAGATCTGTCTAATTTGGAGCTAGGCGGTGGAAATCTGCGCCTCGACTTTTGGTAAAACTGTATAATGTCGCAGAACCTAAACATTCTGTCCCTCTCCCTCCACTCTTCTCCTCCCGCTACCTCGTGGGAAGCTCCGTCGCGAGCGCGGTAAGTGAGACCTCGCGCGACGCGGTGGGCTTCCTCGTTGAGGTTAGGAACGGGAGACTCACAGGGGGTGTGGGCTGGGAACCATATAATGTATCTTTCTTCGAATTCCTCGGACGATATGAGCTTGGCCTTCCTGAGAAGTATGTTAGTGGCCTCGGGGGGATATTCTTCCTCGCGCGTAGTTTCTGATGGCCGACTGCGAGTCGCTGATGACGTACCTACAGTTGGGGGATATGATGGCCTGTGCGATAGCCACCTCTTCTGCGATTTCGGAGTTATTAGAGCGTATCGAGCACGCGCTGATGCACTTGCGGTCGGAGTTTATTACTGCCGCAACGTAGGATTTGTGACTCGGGTTCTCCGCTGCATCCACGAACAACGCCTCCTTGTCTCTACCGTAGGCCTTGAGAAGAGTTTTAGCCCTGCTTTCTCTTCTGCCCTGATTAAGTTCGGGGTGCATGTTTTTGGGCAGATTGGGGACATGGATCTTTTCCCTGATCACCTTGGGAACCGACACTTTACATCCTTGTTGGCTGTGATAATGTATCCCTAACTTGTCGAGGATACTCCGTCCTGTGCGCGTGCTGGCTAATCTCTCCAACTGGGCAATCTGTTGAACTTCTATCAGCCCCTCTAAAGTGTTGTGTAAACCCAGTTGAAGTAGTCGCTCGGTGCTGGTGCTGTCAGAAAGGCCTAGAGCTTGCTTGCACGCCTTTCGTATGAGTGTGTTGATCTTGGCTTTTTCGGCTGTATACCAATTGAGGTATGCCGCTACGTATATAATGTGACTTATGGCGAATGAATAGATAAGCCTGACGACGTTAGCCTCTTTCATGCCCTGGTGTTTGTTTGTTACTCTCTTGATTAGCCTTATTGCGTTGGTGACTTTGGTTACTAGCCTCTTGACGGTTTCGCCGTTTGTACCCTTAGATTCGATGATGAGACCAAGGACCCTGATTTGCTCCACTATAGGAATAGTCCTGCCGTTTTTGGTGTAAATTTGGATTTCTTCGTAAGCGCGGTCCCGACTGTATCCCTTGGGTGGCCTGCCTTTCAGCGTGGGTCGATAGAGGAGGAGTTCGGATTTATCCGGCGAGCACTCGAGGCCAGTACCTTCAAGATACTCCTGGATAGCGGCAACGACCTCCTGAAGCCTCTGCTCACTCTCCCCATCACTACCTTCACACGCCCAGATGGTGATGTCATCTGCATATACGGAATGATGTATTCCGTATATAGAGTTGAGACGTGCCGGGAGTCCTATCATTATGAGGTTAAACAGCATTGGCGAGATGACGGAACCCTGTGGGGTACCAGCACTGCCCATGTGCCTCTCCTCAGATCTGAGTTCTCCCATTACGAGGGAATGCCGTTCTGTCGGTTAGGAAGTCCTTCACATAATTATACGCTCTCGATCCTAAGCTTAATTGGCTGATCTGATGTAATATAGCGGCATGCAATGCCGTGTCGAAGGCTTTTTTAAGATATAATCCCAAGATCGCTCGGGTCGATCTCGTTTTATTGTCTAGGATCTGCTGTTTAATTTGCAGCATGGCGTCCTGTGTTGGAGAGCCGTGTGTGGAACCCCAACATGGAGTCTGGGTAAAGTTCGTTATCTTCGAGATAGTTGTTGATTCTGTCCAAAAAAGCGTGTTCCATTAACTTGCCTGCACAGGACGCGAGTGATATGGGGCGTAAGTTTCGATAGATCGGGAGGTTTTCCGGGCTTGGGGATCAGGATTACTTTAGCTTCTTTCCATTGTTTCGGAATAACGCCCTCGGCCCAACGCTCGTTTATATATTGCGTGATGTGCTCTATTGCTTTGCCGTCAAGGTTCCGCAGCGTTCTGTTGGTAATCCCGTCCGGTCCCGGTGCAGATTTGGTATTTAGCTTCTGTAGCGCTGCCCTGATTTCAGCCACGGTGAAATCCTCATCGAGGATCTCGTTTGGGCCTCCGGTATGCGGTCCGTGCTCTCTGACGGGCTTGGTGGGAATGTACGTGTTGCTAGCCTCGGCAATAAAGTCCTCCTCGCTGCCTTTATACCCGTGCACCAGTTTACGCAATGTTTGCGTGTGTGCTGATTTGGTGTTATCTGGCTCTAGCAGGTGTTTCAGCATGCGCCATGTCAGGACAGCGTTCATTTGCCCGTCGAGACTATTGTAGACTTCGTCCCATTGCTGTTTCCTTAGCTGCTGACAATGTTCTTCAATCTGTTTGTTGAGTTTGGCTATGCGCTTGCGCAAGGTTTTGTTGTGCCTCTGCCCCCGCCATCTTTTCTGCAGCGATTGTTTGGCCTCCCACATGTGTGCGAGACGGCTATCAATCTTCTCTATGGGGGGCTTTGAAGTGATCGTTTGCCTTGCCTCGCTGACGTCGTTTATGACGTCTTTGATCCAATGTTCAATATTTTTGATGGGTTCTTGTTGTTTGGCATTTCTGACTTTGCCGAAATTTATCCCAGTCGGTCCATCTAACCAGTCTCTGGATGTCTGCGTCGGCCATCTTTTCTATTGTGGTTTCTACTATGCGGTGATCACTCCCCAGATCCTCAAATGTGTTTTAGATGCGAAGCATCTTATGCTCGGGGCTCCGTCCGTCCCGCGTCCCCCCGTCCCCCCGTCCCGCGTCCGGCCACTTTCATGAAGTAGGGAAGCACACATTATGCGAACCAGAACACTGTTGTAATATGAAGGCCGTCAACCCTCACACAGTCATCAGAGTCATGGCCGAGAGCACAGAGAGGCTGCTTAGCAATGGCTAAGCAGGTGGTGTCTGTCGCCCAGGTTGACCCCATTCCTTGAGTCATGGCCGAGAGCACAGAGAGGCTGCTTAGCAATGGCTAGGCAGGTGGTGTCTGTCGCCCAGGTTGACCCCATTCCTTAATCTTGCTTGCATGTGTTTGGAGGGGGGCTTAGTCCGTCCCTCCTTCCCGCGTTCCACACCACCACAGCGCGTGTCCTCCTCCTCTCTCTCCTACGCTCACCCCCTTTCTCTCCTCTAGGAATCGTCTACCCTACGGAGCGGCCCCCGCGTCCCACACCTCCCACAGCGCATGCGCGTCCCCTCCCCTGTGCTCTCCTACGCTCACCCCCCTTCCTCTACTCTAGGAATCATCTACTCTACGGAGCGGCTCCGGCGTCCCACATCCCCACAGCGCATGCGCGTCCTCTCCCCCCTCTCTTTCCTCTCCTACGGTCCTCCCCCGTCCTTTCCTCTAGGAATCCTCTACGGAGCGACGCGAACGACAGGTGGTGTGACAGCTGCAGACTCCGCTGGGGGGCGCCACGGTAGTTCCGCGGTATGAAAATGACGGAGCGCGCGCGCCTCATTCTCTCTCCTGCGCAGCGCCGCGATGAGCGCCCGGACCAGTGCCGTGAAATGAGAGCGGCGACGTTCCTCCCGCTCAAGCTAATTATCTCCCCGCTGCTTCGCATTCACACATGGTTCCCTTTAGCGAGAGATGGGGAATTTTTCCATTTAGCGGTCCCCACGTTACGAACTAATGTTAGGTCTGGAGTGGTGTCTCTCGAAAGCCCAGTTCCCATACGCGTTGGGGAGTCGGGGTCGGTGATGAGAGTTAAGCCTGTTTCTTGAATATCCTGCCATAGCATCTTTCCTTTGGCTCTTGTGGATCCATATCCCCATGCACTGTGTGGAGCATTGAAGTCTCCACCTATGACGAGTGGGTTGAGTCCCGCTATTTCTACGGCCTTCTTTAAGAGAGAAAGGAAGCGTTGTTGTAGGTATGCGGGATTGCTGTACAAATTTAGAATGAACGTGCTCGGATAGTTTTTCCTTGTAGGAGCAAGTTCTACGAGTATGTGCTCAATTTCTGTGATAAGGGTGTCGTGGCAGATTGCTACGAGTCCCTTCCTTACAAGAGTGGTTAGTATTCTATTATCCCCTTTTGTGGGGCCGATCGCCTGATATCCCGGTAGCTTAGCTAGCCCATGCGTTTCCTGCAGAATTAAAATATCGGGTTTACTTTTGTTCCTAAGGTGTTGTTGCAGGACTGCTCTCTTCCCCTCATAGCTCCTGCAATTCCACTGCAAAATAATCAAGTCTCTTTTCCTGGGCTTCCCTATTTTGATTTGGCTATCGAGGAGGGAGGGGGGATGAAAGGAGGCAGGCCTCATGAGATTTGTTGGTATAGCCGCTGATGCGGTGCCCTGAGATAAGTGTGAATTGCCTTCAGTGCTCATCGCCAGGGTGGTAGCTGGAGGTGCCAGAGGTGCCCTAGGGTTGAGATTAGCTACGTTAGCTTCGGGTTTATCCAGTCTATTCATAATCATGGATATTGCGAGCGAGAGGTTGTTGGTAGCCTCTGCCTGTTCTTTAACTGACTTCTGTATTTCGCACAATGTTTGATTAAGGTTTGAGGTTTGTGCCGTGGTTTTGCCACTAGACGCCTGAGCTTTTCTTTTAAGTGGCGGTGGGGTACTGTCCTCATCCATTCTGTTATCTGGCATTTCTTCGGGTCTCCCTTGGCTCGCGGAACGCGTTTGACTGGAAGTTCTTTCTGTGCAGTTTTTAAGACTTTGAATTTCCCGAGTAAGTTGCGATATTAACGCGCCGATTTCTCTCTGTTGCTTTTTCCTTTCCAAAGCGGCGCGGCGGCTTTCGCTTGCACACCCGAACGGGCGCGTGCGGTGCGGCTGGTTTCGGTTTCGTCCGTCGGGTGGTTATCGCATCTCGTGCCCGCAAAGCTGATAGCTGTCTGGTTTCTAATCTCTCAAAGGGTGACCGCTTGTGACTCTCTCGTTTATTGCTCCTCGGGGCGCGATTACATCTGTTTCGGGAGGCGCTAATTGCACAAACGACGCCGCCGTCGTTGAGCGCCCTGTTTAGGCAACTCGGAAAAACTTAACTCCGTCTCGTTGGCGATAAGACGATATATTATTATAGCTTTTTCACTCGTTTTGCTTTCCAGACGGGCGCACAAACGCACAGTTTTCTTCCGTGCGCTCACTCACGCAGTTCGCCTATACGCTACGGAAGTGCGCGCCGGTTCCTTTGGGGCTAGGGAGTCGAGCGGCGAGTCTCCCGATGTGCACTATTTACCAAGTACCGAATCTGATTCATTGGATGTCATTTCGTCAGGCGAGGATTCACTTACGAGCTCAGACTCGGATGATGAGGAAGGAGCGGCATCTTGAAAGCGTACGCGGTTAGACGATCCGGATCGGATCAAAGGTGACTATTCTCCAGTATTTAGCTTTAGAGGAAAACATTTTTACCGGAAAAGTACTCTGGTGCGCCTATTTTGGTATGTCTGGGAGCTATCTTTATTATAATGCATAATCTTTATTTATAATAAATCGTAAAAGTGTTTTGTTTGGGATTTTGCTTGATGTTACTATGAATAAACCGTGTGTATGTAACAACACAAAATGATTTTTGTCACATTACGGTCACGAACAAAATTTTAGACAATTTTTTTCGTAAATAGAGTGGTCTGAAGAATTTATTTCAGCAATAAAAAATTACACATTTTTGGCCTGCATTTCGCGAAAAAATTCGACCCTGAAAGGGTTAAAATGTGAGAACGACGAAGTACACAAATTTGGCCGCCATATTGTTGTAAATAGCTGCTCGTTCGATGTGTCGCCTCCCATGCGTATGAGTAGATGTGATTCCGTAAATTACTTTGCTCGCATGTTTCCGTTAATATTGTCTCAAAGTAGTACATGTAAAAGGGAGAGTTGGGCTAGTTGGTTGGGGTTCATATTGATCAGCGCAAAAAACGAGACACAAAGAAGAGACTGCACAACACGAGCGCTCGTGTTGTGCAGTCTCGTGTTGTGCAGTCTCTTCTTTGTGTCTCGTTTTTTGCGCTGTTCAATATGAGTGCATGTAAAGTTTGTTTGTAAAAATGAAACCTTGTTACTTAATTTGACTGGTTCGAAGTAGTGGCCCGCGGCGTTTACACACCCATTGCGCATGCGCGTCCCCTCCCCCCTCTCTCTCCTACGCTCCCCCCCCTCTCTCCTCTAGGCATCCCTCTCCGCGGCGTCCACACCCTCAGTGCGCATGCGCGTCCCTCCCCCTCTCTGCCCTCTAGGCATCCCTCCCGCGGCGTTCACACCCCCAATGCGCATGCGCGTCCCCTCCCCCCCTCTCTCATCTCCTACGCTCCCCCTCTCTCGCATCTCAACGCCGACGCCGGCAGCGTCTGCTAGCGAGTTTCTTGATTGAAAAAACCGACTGCTCGCGCTGCACAACCGTTCAACGCCGACGCAGGCAGCGTCTACTAGCGAGTTTCTTCATTGAAAAAAACCAACTGCTCACGCTGCACAACCATTCACTTGCCACCCCGTATATATAGGCACTGTATCTTGACCTGCAAGGTAGTGCCGGTTGGAGATTTCTCCTGTGCGTTGTCGAACGATAAAAATTCGCAGCGTGCGCGTTAACTAAAAGCGGACTGCGGGTCTCTATGTCCAGGCCGAGTCTTCTGTCTCTCATTGCCCATTAGCAGCGATTGGCATGTTCCAGTAGGAAACACCGGTCCATAACTGCGTGATTGCGCCTCCCTAGATTTCTTTCCTGCACAACGCCGCGATGAGCGCCAGCCTCAACGCCGCCGCCAGTGTAAGTGTTCGCGCCCGCTGCTTCGCATCTACACATGGTTCCCTTTAGCGGGAGATGGTGTAACTTTTTTTGTTAGTACAGATATAACTACATTTCATGGGATACGAGGAAGAGCCTCGGCGAAACTAGCGGAGCGCGAGAAGCAGAACAAGGCATTTTTGTCAAAGTATGCTAGTGAAAGATGGCATTAGCGCGTCCCATGTGAGCTTTCCAAAAAGTGCCGGCTACACTACTAAAAAGTCGAAATTTCTACAGATATGACATTCCACGGCGCCAGCAATGAACAAATGTCCGCAAATGCGTGAAATTAACATAGCGTTACTTGAAGGCACTCGGCATTCTAAGTAAAAATAACGTCATAAATCGCTGATTTATTTGTGAGATGAATAAAGCCAATTTCATTTGTAATGAAATATACGTTTATCATCAAGTAATTGAAATCTAGCAAAATAATGCGAGTAGCAAACAACTAGCAAAAATAAATAGTGCACATAATTGTGAACAAAGCGTAGAAGTTCAGTATCGGCTCATAATAACGAATAGATAGTCATCTGATACACAATTTGATATGCCTCAAGCCCCACCACCACAGAAATTGTGCTCATGGCTCATTGGTCTTTGGGGTTGGATACTGTTCTGCGAGGACGCAATCAAAGATTTCCAGTGCATCCTTCAAGCTTATTTCTTAAGAGTTGTACCTTTCCAATATTTCACCCAAATCGCTCTTTATTGTGTTTCTTCAACAATCATAATCGGTTTTTCCTTTCAAGAACATCTGCTGTCATTGATACCACCTCCACATTTGTATCGCTTTCATTGCCCTGTCAGTGTGATTAGAACTTGGGCCATTTATTTCTATCTGTAGAGCCCACATAACTATGCTAAATGAAGGAGTTAAACAAGCTTCAAATATTTTGTTCACCTATATTGCTTACAGTGCAGGATCACGGAGGCTAATTACAAAGTGGTCCCTGTCATGTTTTCCCATGTCGACATCGGGAGCTGCCATCTACACCTAGCGCCTAGTGAAGTATCCTTCATGACTCCTTCATTGGCTAATATTTAACCACCATCATTGCGTTCTCTTTAATGTATTCAAAGTGAAATTATAAGGAAAGAAAGACGCAGCACTGCAAGCATACGTGGCAGTTTGGGTAGCATTAACTCAAAAAACCTCCCCTGTTCTACCGTTTGAACTATCTGTCAGCGTTGCGTATTTTTCCAATTATGAACCGTGTACTCACCTCAAGATCAGCATGACATGACAAGCGCACGCATGCATGGTCACAGTACGTTAAGACAGGATAAAACGATGGTTCTATGAGAGCGTTACAGATAGACACTATATTTTCCTACTATTAAACCACACTTCCTCAGCATCATAAGTCCTGCTCTTGCCCCAAAAGCGCTTGATAAGCGAGGAAACACACCGAACGAAAATGCAGGTGTGACGCCACCAGGTTTCAGCTCCAACTTTGACGTCACAGATTTCGACAGCGTGTGCTGGGGCCTTCTTTCTCGTGTATTGCGACAAAGAGATACGTTCTTTTCAAAAGGGGCCACAGAGTTATCTTACCGAGTTTCAGAAAATCTCTCCTAGCCAATGCTGAAAATACTCGATCCTGGTGAAATGGAAGAGGCTAGTGCATTTAATTCAGGTGCGCGTTGTAAACTTCAGTTGGTCGGAAATTTTCGGAGCCCTCTATTGCGGCGCCCCTCATAACCATACGTGTATCCTGGTTTCGGGACGCAAAACCCAAATTGTTTTATTTTTAATGTGCGCAAAGTACAACAAGAAGCACTTTAAAATCAACGTGGTCATGCCTAAGTCGACGTGCACCGATTTTGGCCAGAAATTAAACCAATGAAAACTTCATTAATCAACGAACAAATAAAAAAGACAACAGTGTTGTCGCACAATAATTTTTTTTTTAGTTTAAACGTTCGTTCTTTCACTTTAGTGTCCCTTTAAGGCTGCGGTACGACAATCAGACGGCGAAAGGCCGTCAGCGAGCACATTCATGCGATGACCTCCGCATTACATTTTCCGCCCATACCTATTAGCGTTCGGAATGTTATACGCGGCTGGTTGCACACTCGATATCGATGACGTGTTTTGTTTGAACTCGTAGTCATGAGAAAGCGAAGTGATACCAAAATATTCCGCGTTGTTTTTCCTAGGTGAGTTCGGAAGTCATATCAGTTATGACACACACATGCTGAGTGAATGCACGAGTATCAGCTGCTCTGTAGGCTCAGCGCTGTTTAACAGCTTCACTACCACCTACATAGGTCAGCGCGCGGCGGAGGGGGAGGGGTGCACGGAGGGACGCTAGTTAAACCCTCTACTTTTACTCAGTTGGACCATTCACGTAATTTTTGAATGCGCTCGCTTATTGCAACGAATTTCTTGTCACGACAATGGCGACCTAAACCCCGTGATGTTGCATTCAAACTGTGCACTTCTCCCTGGAAAGCCGGGAAATTTGGCCGCGCCTTTGTGAGAAGCCCATAATCCCTTGATTTTCATATTTTTTCGTCCACTTCGCAGCTTGTTTCTCTTCACACACGACCAACGCTTAAAGCGGGGGGAGGAGGGGGGAGTAGAGGGGGGCGGCGGTCAAGCTTGGCCCTTCCCTCATGGAGTACCCTGCGGACGCCTATGATCACCAGGGTGTGCGAATGATTGTAGCAGTACGCAAAAACACACAGGTGATGAGCACGGGCGCTATAACGTGTTTAACACGTCACCAACAATAACAATGCTATCTACCGATCATTGAAGCGCCACTTTAGAAGTATAGGGCAAATGCACTAAATTTTCTACGACATCGTTCAATCAGATGAACGCGACAAAGTCTTTTTCACTCATGGTTGCAAACACAATAATATTGAGCTTACGGTCGGAACATTTATTTTTAGTCTGCTGCCAGCCAACGTCATCGGTAGGTGTTTTCGGTCAGACTGCCTAGGTTAGAATACTGCTCTATTGAAGCGGCTATATTTAGAAAGTGCTTACTGCTGCATTACATAAAGGTACCAATCATATCAAACATGAAAAACCCATAGTAAATGACACAGTAAACAAATTTACGCATTTTGGGGGGCTTAACCGTGCCCAATTGCAATCCATTTGCATCAGCAACAATCCATATAATGTCACACACACAGACAGCGGCAGACAGAAACATAGTACAGTAAAACACTGAGTTGAAAGGACGTTTGCGCTACACAACGACAGGCCGACCATCTGCTATATATAGCCATATTATGCAGAGCCTCCGTAAAGTGGTCCCGGAGATATTTCTCTTCTCGATAATTGAGCAATAAACAATAACCTAATATATGGAAATTTATGGTGGGCTAGTAGGCAGCCCAAGTACGTATATACAGATTTCGCCCAGACGCCGCCTAATATTCAACGCTTTTTAAATTTAGCTTTTCTGTCAGGTACTCTAAAGCACCTGCTACAGCATAAAAAATTCATCATCGACAATAATGTCGGTGCTTACTAATCACGAGAATTTACCGAATTGTAATATACCCTCGGATTGCCCTTAATCTACTTTGTCTGACACTGAGTGGGGCCCAATACATGGCCAATAAAGCAGTGGACGTTTCATTAGATGCATTGCTTTTGGTATGGGTTCTTGGTTTTTGAGGCCAAAATGTGGTCTTTTAAAATATCAAAACACAGCAATATTTAGCTGTTCTCAATTCTTTCTCTCATGTCGCATATCCAATTCGCGACACTAGGATGCCTTCAACGTTGTGAATATAGAAATGGTATGGTCTTTGTCATGTATATCATAACAGTGATACAGTGTACTTGCCCCAATGATAAATGTGCAATTGTAATTAAGTTCACGGAAAAAGGGAAAAAAATGGTGTTTTTGATCATGTATGCCAGGGGCACAAGGCAAAATCAACACTGCCAGAAAACAGAAGCTACAGGAAATAATGAATACTACTCTATTGTTAAAACGCAGTGCCACTGGGTACCAGCGTCCAGTGCCATGCCTGATTACGGGGCAATTATCGCGCTTGATACGGGGACGCTGAAGCGGCAGTTTACTGGGAGGCGCTCGGTGATGGAACTCAGAATGGCTCTAGTGCGTTAAAACAATGGTACATCCCTATAGAGATGGGTCGCTCAGGAGCGAGCCGGATCTTTGAGCGGCTCTTTTAAAAGAACGAGTTGTCCGCGGATCAGTAAAAGTGAGCCGCGGTTCTTCGGGAGATGGCTCACTGAGCCAACTGAACCGTGGTTCTCTCTCGTTCACTGAGCGGTGGCTCCCTCTCGCTCAGTAAGCGGCGGCTCTCTCTCGGTCAGTGAGCGGTAGTTCTCTTTCGATCGCTGAGCGGCGGCTCTCTCTCGGTCCGTGTAGAGTTCCTGTATATGCTACCTTTAGGTAGCAGAGTTGCGCATCTGTTTTCCAAACGCCGCTAGCAACCATGCCCTGCTGAGAAGCTGATGCACAGGCTGCGCCCGGAAAACATGGCTGCGCCGCCGAAAGCGGTTGCCATCCACCTAGAATCTATCAAGTCTCCGTCATGCGCTTGGTAGTCCGTTAGCTACGAACTGGTGATTTTATTTGCTTTAGATTCATGTCCTTAATCTCCGACAGCAAAGTATTTACGTCGACTCAGCACCGTTTTCGAAAGACATGCTGAAATAATCGATGCTGTAGGCTTAGCGAGGGGCGTTGGGTGCTCCCGAAAGCTCGGAGGACATATATTACGTGTTTGTCAGTTGTTCTTTATCCTCCATAGCTGGCGCCACTTGACGTGGCGGCAGCGGCGGCGCATGTTTTCGGCATTTTCGGCTTTACGATACGCCTTTTTCGTTACTGGATAGACTAAAAAACGCTTTTGTACTCCCATGCCACAGTCCCGAAAGCAGGTGTTTCTTCATTCATCACCGGTCGTTGACACGCCAGGCACGTCGACTGGCGATCGATGACAGGCTTAAGCAAGTCGCCTGCAAAAACAGAGTGCGGCTTCGCCGCATAGCTATGGTTGCTAGCGAGGCAAGATGGCGGACCTATGCGCAACTCTGCTCCCGTAGGGATCATATACAGTAACTCTAGGTCCGTGAGCGTCGGTTCGCTCTCGCTCAGTAAGCGGCGGTTCTCTTTCGCTCGCTGACCGTCGGTTCTTTCTCGCACAGTGAGTCGTGATCCGTGTTGAAGAAACGCCACCAGGCGTTGTTGGTTGAACCGCTCAGTTTCGCGTTCCGTTGGCCGCTGCGGGTGGACTCGCTTCTCGTTCGATGTGTGTGGTGCGCGTGGCAGTTAATCGTGAGCTGGTGCAACTCATCGAAGACGAACAGATGAACGTAGTTTACGTCATGGTTTTCGTTATCTTACCGTAAAATCCCGAGCAAGCACCCCCCTTCCCCCCCACTACGGCGAAGGGTAATCCGACAAGATTCGGAGGGTGTGGGGTCCTTGCTCGGTCATGGACTAAAATTCAATATGGCAGTTGAAGAGCCGCTAAAATTGAACGCACACTCGTGCTTCTAATTCAATGCTTTATTAAATACACATGCATTCACTGTTTTCACTTGCCCTTGTCGGGCGAATAACAGCAATGAATGAAACAGTGAAAATGGTGGGAGGGGAGAAGGGGACGCATATTTGTAATCTCCTGTACAAGGGAGCGGGGCGCTTATTCGGGATGTTGCGGTATAGTCATGAAAATAGGGAGTATTCGAATAGCGTACGCAAAGCTTTGCGTACGCTATCTGTTGCGGTCGCTGCAATTGCGCATGCGTCATAACTCTAACCGCCTTTTGCGTTTGCGGTCTGTCCGCAGGAAATCCGAAATAGCGTGCGACCCGCAAAGCCCCTTTGCGGCGTCAGCGTTTGCGTGGGACAAACGCAATTCTAAAACTCATATGGCGCCCTTACGCTAACGCTACGCCTGCAACGCCCGCTAACTTAGTGTACGCTATTCGAAAACTCTCTAGTGTTACCCATATAATCCACTCCAGTGCTTTTCTGAGAGTGCATTATTAGCACGTCAATAAAACGAATATGGTGTACTGAAACAGCGCTTCATTTTATGACGTCATGGTGCATGATGACATCATGATATAATACTACGTTGAGTTTTCATGTGTTTCAATGGGCCGCACAGATATTTTAGGGGCGAAGCTCCTTAAAGCGGCACCCGTTCGTCCCTCGTCATTGTCGTTGTCGTAGTCGTAGTGCGTAACCAGTCTTACGCTTTGACCTCCAAGGTGGTGCCGGTGGGAGATTTCTCCTGTGCGTTGTTGAACAATAAAATATTCGCAGCGTGCGCGTTCACTAAAAGCCGAATTCTTCTGTCTCTCATTCCCCATTAGCAGCCATTGGCATGTTCCAGTAGGAAACGTTAAAAAAAAATTGACGGCAGATCCACGAGGTGAATGATGATGAGATTGGGCGAAGCTCCTGGAAGTAATCATCGGTTAAACCGTGAAATTTCTTCCGTTAATTCACCCGATAAAATTGACGTGAAACGATTGATTAAATGTTTTATCAAACTTTTATTGCTGGTTTCCGTTGTCCTTTCATTATGACCGCTTTGTGGTCGGTGAAATGTAAGCTAAGTGGTTCTTGCATACGAGCACACACCGACGGCAACGAGCATCGTCAACTACAAACCTGTATCGCGATATGGTTTTGATTATAAAACCATTGCTTTAGAAAACACCTGGCGTCTTTCGTTAAGCAGCTGGCGTCTTTTCGTTTTGCTTTAGAAACATCTGGCGTCTTTCGTTGGTTTATTTCATCAATCAACGGCGTTTTGAACAAAATTTTTATTGTTTAATCACGCACAGGAGAAATCTCACCAGGCACTACCTTGGAGGTAAACAATGGCTGCTACTGGGAATGAGAGACTGCAGAAGTCGGCTTTTAACACTTCTACTTCTACTAACGTTTCCTACTGGAACATGCCAATGACTGCTAATGGGGAATGAGAGACAGAAGAATTCGGCTTTTAGTTAACGCGCACGCTGCGAATTTTTTATTGTTCAACAACGCACAGGAGAAATCTCCCACCGGCACCACCTTGGAGGTCAAAGCGTAAGACTGGTTACGCACTACGACGAGGGACGAACGGGTGCCGCTTTAAGGAGCTTCGCCCCTAAAAAAAGCCGACTTCTGCTGTCTCTCATTCCCAGTAACAGCCATTGTTTACCTCCAAGGTAGCGCCTGGTGAGATTTCTCCTGTGCGTGATTAAACAATAAAATTTTGTTCAAAACGCCGTTGATTGATGAAATAAACCAACGAAAGACGCCAGATGTTTTCTAAAAGCAAAACGAAAAGACGCCAGATGTTTCTAAAGCAAAACGAAAAGACGCCAGCTGCTTAACGAAAGATGCCAGGTGTTTTCTAAAGCAATGGTTTTATAAACAAAACCATATCGCGATACAGGTTTGTAGTTGACGATGCTCGTTGCCGTCGGTGTGTGCTCGTATGGATAAGGATGCCGCTGCAACCAGTGCAAGAACCACTTAGCTTACATTTCACCGACCACAAAGCGGTCATAATGAAAGGACAACGGAAACCAGCAATAAAAGTTTGATAAAACATTTAATCAATCGTTTCACGTCATTTTTATCGGGCGAATTAACGGAAGAAATTTCACGGTTTAACCGATGATTACTTCCAGGAGCTTCGCCCAATCTCATCGTCATTCACCTCGTGGATCTGCCGTCAATTTTTTCGACGTCTTCCAGCAAGGCGTCCATTCACAATGACACACGACAAAACTAAGTGCTTGATTTGAGGCAACTATCGACACTAGACAGCGATCGAAGCACGCAAATTGTTGTTCAGTGTTGCAACGCGAACTAGTCCAAGCTTCGATCCTAACAAGTGTCCACGCAGCAAATAAAGCACCTGCAAGGTGTTTTACTTTGGCACGTGTGTCAGAGGTATCAATATGTGTCCTAAGGCAATATTTTAGCCCAAGAACACGAGCTTTTATACAGAATTCCCAGCATTTTTTTTAATAACAGGCTAAGTGTGATTAAGCTATATATCACAAACGAGCGCTCATAGTAAGCGCGCGTCGCCGATTTCAAACAGCGGCGTGAAATCCAGGCGCTGGTTTGTCGCGACTGAGCGCAGACAACGAAAAAAGAAGCATCAAAAGACGCCGCGTGCGCGCCTCTTCTTCCCCTCGAAACGACGCCATCAAGCGCTCTCAGGTCAAACGCCGAGCGATCTTCTCCCATGGATTTAAGTGAACCAGTGATCCGTTCAACTGAGCCGGTTCACTTAGGTGAACGGAGCCGTTCGGAACCGTTCACTGAAGTGAACTGCTTTTCCCATCTCTAATCCCTATAGTTCAGTGGTACGTCCCTGCAGTAAGTGAGCATAGAAAATGATTTCGAAAGCATAAGTACAAAGAAGCCGTACGATAAGAAAAAGCTCTCCGCCAGCATAATTTTAACGTTCCACCTTGTGATCCCCAACCGCCGCAATTTTTTTTCTATTTCCGGTTGTACGTCACACAAGCGATAATACGCAGCAAAGATTGCTTACACACATCCAGGGCTGGGCAGTATCGAAGATACATGTATCTTAGATATTATCTTAGATACTCTTTGGGCTATATTTCCGGCTACGCATGCTCAGATTTCAGCCCTATTTGAAGATTACAACGGTTTTGTTGACGTTCGGGGCATGATAAATTATGACAATTTAGGAGCTGTGTACCCGTTAATTGTCGTGATTTATTTCTTCAACCTAGCGTTTTTCAATAGAGCAAGCTATTGAAAAACGCTACGTTGAAGAGATAAATCACGGCTACTAGTTTCTCTGCTAGCAGAATTAGCCACAGAACTTCAGTAGCTCTCCACAAAAATGGGCGAATCTAGGTTTATGTACTGAAAGTATCGCCCAATTCAGATCGACAAAGTTGAAAAGGCAGAGCGCGTGCAATAATGAAACAGAACATTGAGACAGAAAATTTTGTCGTCTATATAGGACCCGAAAATGAATTTGCTCTGACCAATAGCTACCCGACGGTCTACAGCAAAAGTTATTGAATTTGGCTCTTTTCAAAAGCTAAGCAGCAGTAAAGTAGAATTCCGAGAATAATTGGCTACGCTGAGGCAATAGATAAATATGTATTGAGAGAGCTTTGCAAGAAACAGTGCTGTGACTGTTGCAGATTTAAAAAGAATGGTCACTGCTGAGGCACAGTCGGCCCAAACCTTGTAAACAGCGCTTATTCTTGGCTATCCATCCCCAAATACTAACGGTTAACTTGTTGTTTATAGGTATATGCCAGATGTACAACGATCAAGCTTTTCCCTGATATATAAGTCAGCTATATAGAACAAGGAGAACAGCCGCCGCGACAGCTCAAAAACTGGCAAAAACATTGTGTTCGAGCCACCGGAGAGAGACTGCCCCCTTAAGCGAACGTACATAAACGTATATTTTTCCACACGCAATGATGCAGCGTAACCTAATGTAGGTTCATCATTGGCAAACGTGTGTTATGCCTGCCTTTGTTCTGCGTTCCAGGCTGACAGTGTTGTGTCCTTATTCAACGCACACGTTGGCAGTTTATCTGCCTGTGAGAAATCTTGGAGGAACTGCATATACCGTCGGTGCCAGCTTCTGAAATATTTCGAGCATTCTACCAGCGAACCGCACCTCTAGATTGCATTCTCACACTGTTTAATTGTAGAGTTTCACTTGAATGACCTTTTGAAATATTTAAGTTTGTTGCATCGAGTAGGATTTATTCATTCCTAACACGTTTTGGTCTATAGTCTATATAAAAGTGTCCGCATAAAAAAGTTCAGTATTATTGTTATAAACGAATTCTCAGCTAAACTGTCGCCGCTTTCACATCGTGTTTGTGTGCGATGGCAGGGAAGATATTCTAGAACAGTACGAATATTCAGGGCATAGCTAGAGAGCTTTAAACATTAACATTCATGCTGTTCAAAAGAAATTTGTCGTCGTTAGTATGGTATTTTGACAACAGTTCATGCCATTGTAATGGAGTGTTTTGGAGTTAAATAATTTTATATTTAGGATTGTACTTTCATGGAAAGGCCAAAGATATGTATGAAAATAAACACGCCATTGTTCTTAGTTCTCCGTAGCCGAAATCAAAAACGAGTTGTTAGTAGCATCGAACGGCATTCCAGATGTATCATTTCAGTCGGTGTTCTTGGTTTTTGCTTTGACGCCGTATTGTTGTCGACGTTCGTAAATGATGACATCTATGTATCAAAACATCACACACACACAAAAAAAAATACTCGCGGAAATTGTACATTCAGGATCGTCTTTATGCGAGTATCGTCACGACGGGTAAAACCGAGAACATTTCCATAACAACATTATTAAGGAATCTAGTGAGATAGTTTTGATTATTTAGCAGGTAATTTTTTATCTTCAATTAAGTGTGTCCGAAAATGCGCAATCAGATTTCGCGCTATTAGCTGTATGATAATACTACCACTGTTAATGTCAAAAGCTTTATATATATTTATTCGTGAAGATGTAAACAACAGAAATAAATGAATGAACATAGAATCTTTATTAAAGTAATCCGGCGTTTTCCTTTGGGCGTGGCGCGGGGAAGTGAAATAAATGTATATGTAACAAACTCCAAAGGGACTAAAGCAGGAACGAAGTGCCATGATAAAACCTGGACACTCTATGCTGGTTTGTTAGTCAAAAATTGAAGGACACTTTGGACATTCCAAAGTGTTCGGCGAAAGCTTGTGGCCATTCGACTGATCATGCCATGTCTTTTCTTCTTTTACACTCTGTGGGGTTCGAGGCCGTCTGCTCCAAAGAACGCCGTCGAAGACTGCTGGACAACTAGTATAACATTTATTAGTTTAACAAACTTCCACGGTTAGGCAAAATTATAGCAATAGTTCCGGCCCCTAGCCTTGTCCCGGCGGGGCGCACGCCGCTTGCGCAAACACTCCCTGCGACAATCTGTCGGCCACTGCCCTATGGCTGCCCACGGTCCCTTCTTATATGTTCATGTTGACGTGTGGAACATGCGCAGTGCAGTCGGATGATGCCTCTGCCGTGGCCACTAGGGACGAGGGGGGTTTATCAGCGGCGATTCCCACAACTCTCAGTGGGATGGCACACAAACGGAATGTGTGGCTGTTTTCTTTTTTAAATTTTTACCACAAATCGCAGCGAGACTAATCTGCCTCCGTTCGCATGCGTTCGTGTTTCCTCGCGCTTTGCGCATCAGATCCCATCCGCGTTCCAGCGCTTACATTGGCGGACACTTTGTAAATTCCAAAGTGTGTTCCGCGAATGCATGTGTCCATTCAGACGGGGTCGGTCAGAATGGAACGCCATGCGCGCGTCTCCCTCCTTGCATGAGTGTAAACGCTGGGCACAGCGACGCTACGCAAGCAAAGCGCGAGCGCTGTAGAATCCAACGCGACCGGCGTCCGTTTGCGCGCCCCGGCGGCCACCTGGCACAGTGCCAGGGCTCAGACGGAGGGAAGGACGGATGGACGGACGGACGGACACGAACGGACACGGACGGTCGGAAGGAAGGGCGGACGCACGGACACGGACGGGCGGACGGACGGACACGGATGGTCGGATGGACGTGAGCATGGGACAATAAAGGCTTTCGCCTTAAAAGATAGCAGTTAACTTGTTCACCCGAAAAATGCCTATGTACTTTATAAGCGACACCTGCGCCCATAAACGTACATGTGCATGCTTTAATTCCCAGTATTACACGGGAGACTCCCATGAATCTGCCCGCCACAGAGTCTTCTTGATCAAGCCGTCGTGGGAGTTCTGGGACCAGATGCGCTGATGGCAGTAGGAAAAAAGGAGACCTGAGTTTAAACAAATTAGTCAATTCTATACAACACTTTATTCATTAGTCACATCAAGTATAGGCACCAGAACATGTTAGTCTCGGAATTCGGGTGAACCGCATTCATACCCTTCAACCTGAAGGACCAGCCATAATGATTTGGACTAGCAAAGCTTCAATTTTGGCTAGTTGGTACGGCACTGTAATGTAGTTGCGCTGAGCGAACTGCACAAATGAGGGACAGAACAAGAGGACTGGACAGACGGTGCGCATTTTTTTTCTTTTTTGCTCAGCTCTTAGAGCTCACAGAGTCGCCTTGAAGTTGACTTGTGGGGGCCTAGAAGCCAAATAGGAGGGTGGTGATCCTGGAGTCCAAGCCTTGTGTTAGGGCCGTAGGTCAGAAGCCTCGTCCTAACGCTGGTTTTGTCCTTTCCCACCACCTGTCCTGTCCTTTTGTTCTGTCACTTGTTTGTGCCTTTCGCTAGGTGCACAATTCGCCTAGTTTGTAACTAGTGCTGCTGGTATTTGCCGAAGGTAAGATGCGCTGAGTATAACGGAGCGCTATCTCATGCGGAAGATTCTGAAATACTGATGTATGGCAATGTCGAAGGCTTTGTTAAAATCCGAGCCTAGGATCCTAAGCCTTATGCAGCTTTTACGGGAGGACTAATAAGACATATTTAACGTGCACC